>JAVGVS010000006.1:492500-630000 GCA_032718565.1 Distichodus sexfasciatus
GCCCTCTCTTCTCTCTGTGCGTTTGCTCTCGACTCGCTGCTTCAATTAATATCCGCCCACAACAGTTTCTGATTGGCTACATGTCACCACGGGATCTAGGTTAAGTGGAGAGCATGCCGAGCAACTTTGCTTTCTTCACCACAACCTGCTGCTCATTTTTGATGGCCTGATGCTGAGAGCCTGAAATATGCATTCATGCCTGGCTTCAACGATGGTTGATGTTTAATGAAAGCATAAGAGTCTTTACATTTCCAACATCTATATTTGCTTCTTCCTCAGGTCTCACTTATCCTTTGTCTATCCCAATGACTTCACCCGCTTAACCCACATGGAGAGAGAAAACAAGTGCTTCTACCGAGAGTCACCCATTTATCTAGAAGTAAGCAGATACAGAAAATCTAGAAATTATGGCCTGCAGACTGCTGATGCTTGATGTCCTTCACACTTTTCAGTAAAATTAAGTGATGAATAAATTATTGAAGAGGCGACGCGGTGGCGCCAGTGGTTGGTGCTGCCGCCTCACAGCAGAGGTCCTGGGTCCCAGCCTGGACTGGCCATAGGGCCTTTCTGTGTGGAGTTCACATACTCTCCCCGTGTTCGCGTGGGTTTCCTCCGGGTGCTCCGGTTTCCTCCTGATCCAAAAGCATACATATAGGTTAGTGGCAACTCCTAAATTGGCCCATAAGGTGTGAATAGTGGTGTGATTATGTGAGTGTGTGTGCCTCGCGGTGTGTTGGTGCCTGCCCAGGGTTGTTCCCTGCCTTGCGCCCGTAAGTTTCCAGGATAGGCTCCGATCCTCCCGCGACCGCAGTTGGGATTAAGCAGTTCCAGATAATGAATGAATGAATGAAAGTGAAAGTGAGTGATTATTTGTCATTGTACACACAGCACAGCACAGCACACAGTGCACCACAATAAAATGTGACCTCTGCATTTAACCCATCCGTGAAGGAGCAGCGGGCAGCTAACCAGCGCCACGTGGAGCAGTGCTTAGGGACAGTACCTTGCTCATGAGTACCTCAGTGGTAACTTTACCGGCCCTGGATTCCAACCGGCGACCTTCTGATCACAGGCGAACTTTTTCAAATACGCCACCAACTGCCCCCAATAGATAGGCTGGAAAAAAAAAGTAACAGCTCCTCCACCTGCTTTAAGTCTTACATTTTTTTCAGGTTTGGTTTCTACAAGTACATGAAAATGGATGACGAAGAAGATGCCAGACCCTTCTTCTTCCCCAACCTGACTGTGTTTTTATGTGTGTGTGTGTGATGGACACATCTATACTCAGTGATCCAATAACATAATGGACTTTACTGGAGCAGTATTTCCATAAGATGTTTCAGTAAACTGTGGCGCATTCATAAGGGAGAAAGGGCTCTGAACCACAGCCAGCAATCGACTGATTGAATGTTTAATTGAGAACAGAGGACAACCATGTTGCACAGAAGGACAATCAGAAGTGTGTTTGTGGTAAACTGCCAACGGGAGAAGCATTTCAGCCTGTGTGATCCATTAATGCACGAAAGTAGGCAGGAGCTTAATGGAAGGCTTCATGTACTTCTTCATCAGCCACATTTCACAATACAGAACCGTCCTTTTGAGTTAGAGTTCACTGAAAATCAAGACTTGATGATGTTCTGGATGGACGGGAGTGGGCTGTCTGCTGAGAGGACAGAAAGCAAACTGGAAAGTGAAGTACATGCTGTCTGTTGTGAACATTAACATGAGAGTTGTACTTGATATTCGCCAATACAGTCATTTTACTGCGCCATACGTGGAACAAGCCGAGATACATTAAGGTATATTTGCTATATCGCTCACTCCTATCTGGGTAAATGTTTTAACTAGGGATGCACCGATCCGATACAGTCTGATAACGACTCAAATAGCTGATTGGGTGTCGGTGGCACTGGGCTGATCTCTGGAACCCGATCTCTCTGTGGGGTATGGGTTTTTCTACATATGCGTGCAAAGCATATTAATTATGCATCAGGCGTTACTGTGGTAAGCTGATTTATTGTCCAACCTTCGCGCTAATTCCTACATATTGAAATGACAACGAACAGAAGCAGCAAATCACACTACAACCCCAAAAGCAAACCATGCGATTATGCTGTTCATATTCGAGTTCCCCACTGGGTTTGTTAGTGTGCGTCTCTCACAGCGGTGTTCCGGTGTTCAGTGTTCCAGTTCAGTCACATTTTCCCTTTCTTACAGACAAAACATATATTTTAGCTGATAAACAACAAAAACAGCGTTCTATTCACAATACAGCCGTTTACTTGATGTTTTCAGTGTTTATTCTGAGTCGCACATTCGTTGCGTTATTGTTGTGAAACGCCATCATGCTAAAGGATTCTCATGTGGAACGCCATCAAGTCAAATGTAGTCCTCTCCCAAGCAAGGTCAAAAATGGGTCCAAATTGGCTTGAAATGGCCAAAACATCACCCATTTCTTCATTTTCAATTAATCAGAAAATATTTTTTCCCATTCTATAATGGCAAGAAACAAAAAAAAATAATATAGTTAAAAATAAATATAGAAAAATGCATTACTTGTTTTCAAATAATTTTGTTCTGTATCCTGATGGATCCAAATGGATAAAGAAGTGTTTCCGCCTGGCACTAACCTTATTTTTCTTCATAGTCCTAAGCCATAGAATGTCTCTGCATAATGACAACTCTGCAAGTCAATAAAACAGACACTGTTTCACCATATCTAGTAGTTAAGCTACAGTTTCAGCAACAGTTATACTACATGAAGCTAAAAAAGAAAAATAATCTACAGGCGCCGATCCAGTTTTCATCAGAAATGGACTGATTTCAAGACTGTGTCAGAATTTACACATCAAACTATGACATATCTGAGTAGGGCAGGACGTCCTGAACACAACAACATAAGACATGTGTGGCTAGCTGTTACACACAAACACTATAATAACCCTAAAAAGCAAGTCTATAAAATTCACCAAAATTCTCCCCAGGGCTGATATCGAAACAGAACTAGGGATGCAGTATCGAGGTCTTGATGTAGACACCAACCTCAAATGGCAGCTTATTGTGTTATTGAGAAGATGGATCATTCTGAAGAGTGCTTCATGCCTCCTTCTTCTTTTACTGCAGATTTTCTTGAGAGGTGTAGACCCAGAGGAATGACTTGAGATCGTTGGCACGCAGCCGTCAAAGAGGACGACTCATCCCAGCCAAACCAGTCACACTTCCAGCCCTTTCCATAAGCCTGGGGCTGTCTAGGTCAATAAGGGCAGAAGGGCCCAGACCCAAAAACCCCAGACTGAAGAAGAGAGCATCGACACTTCCTCCACAGGCCTGAGCCACTGGATGAGGATGAGAGGAACTGGCCGGAGCCAGGGAATTCTGACAAACAACATGAGGGTTGAAGCAGGGGAACTCTCCAAGCGAAAGCTTATGGTTCCCGGGCGCTCTCTCTCTATGGATCGGGAATCCGGAGGAGACGAGAAGAGGGGCAAGGACGAGGCGTTCACGAGCTCAGTCGATCACTGCTCATTCCCCCTAAAAATCCTCTCTGGTGGCTCTCACTAGCCGGGCCAAACAGATCCTGACCAACTCTGCCCACGCTGGCCGACCCACCCGTAACGACTCGCCTGTCCACCCGGCTACCGCCAAGGAACGCAAGTAGGAGGACAATAAAATCTATGTTACCAGACCCCGTTCTGGCAAGGAAAAGAAAAACTCTGTCTCCCGTCAGCCCCGAGAGGTCTTCCCCGGTGTCTTCCTCTACCAGAATGGGGGAAGACCGCAAGCCTGGTCAACAGGCTCCAAACCCAGGGCTGCAAAAAGCGTTTTAGGTGCGTCTCCGCTCCTGGCCAGGCCCCTTCTGCGAGACAACCGAAGCTACCTGTCAAACTCCAACTCCAGCAGCAAGCAGGCGGTTCGGCAGGCATCCATGGGAGCAGCGATCCTGGAGTCATTCAGAGAAGAGCAGATGGGCGACGGCGCGGGAGAACATCACCACTCCCGCTAGAGGCAGCACCACTGCTCGAGCGCCTTCTGTCCCGATCCATCTCTCTTTGAACTCCTCAGAGAACGCGCTCCCCTCCGAGCTTCCACGCGTCACCTCTTACCTCGCACCTCGAGATCCTGGGGTCCCAGGCGCCCGAGCCGAGGAGGGGAGGCGGAGGCGGGCGTGGGCGGAGGAGCAGAGGGAAGGGTCTTCCGGACTCCCAGCTATGAGGAGGTGGGCCCGCCCAAGGCTGGGCGAGGCCGTGGTGGCAGAGGGCGTTCTCCGTTAACAGCATGGACTTGAGGCGCTGCGGTCAGGCACAAGAGCGACCTGGAGTGTAGCAGCCGGGGAGACCTGCAGCTGGCCGAGGCGAGTGAGTGGGCGTGCTGGCCCAGTACATGGAGAGAAACTCATGGCGCAATGGAGGGTGAGTACATGTGACCCTGAGAGTTCCCGAAAAAGATGGGGCACTTTAGATTCGGCTGATTTTTCGGTGTTTGTGAGGAGATATTTCGTATTTATGTGAGGATGAGAATCTAACGGCTGAAGATTAATATTAGGTGTACATGTGTTTCTGTGTGAGTACGATGTGTTGTGTCTGGACACACCCACACTGAGTCAGATAGCCCATATACTGTATGAGTATTGTGTGGGAAGTACCAGCTGTGTTTACTGGATTCAAGATGAATAAACCCGGCGGCGTGGTGATTAAAACGGGCGACGCAGCTCTCTCGCTCGCATTCTCACACCTCCTCTTTTTCTCACCTTATAACTTTGTGAATATTTTTAACAGTCTTAAGTAGAGGTCGACCGATATTGGTTTCTCAGCGCCGATATCGATACCGATAATTGCTAGTGTACTGTCAGGAGCTAGTCGGCACCTTAGTGGTGCAGACAATGAGGCGCTGTGTTTGTTTGTTTTTGGGTTTTGTTTGTTCTGTCTTGTCTTGCCCTTACGTTTTTGTTAGTTGTAATTAGTGTTACCTGTGTTTAGTTAGTCCGTGGTTCCTGTCTGTGTATTTAAGTCTGGTTTTGTTAGTTTGTTGTTGCCAGTTCTCCTCACCTGACCCTACTTTCGTCCTCTTTGTTGTGAGCCCTGTGTATCTGTGGTGATGTCATGTTTTAAATAAACTCACGTCGATGTTAACACCATTGCGTCCGCTGTCTGGTGAGAGAATCGTGACATGCTCTTGAGGCCGATGCTTTGATGTTGGAATCTGCAATTTGGAAGTTTATAAAGCTCAACTGAAACTCTCCTCTCTCCTCTTCTCCGTCTCGGAGCTTCACGCTGCACCCATGTGGCAGTGCGGTGTGAGGGACAACAAGGCTTCAGTGTTGATTGGCTACTACTTGTGTGACATATAGCCAATCAGAGACTGTTGTGGGTGGGACATTAAATGAAGCAGCAAGTCAAGAGCAAACAGCACAGAAAAGAAGAGACGGCAGTGGAGCCACAGTAGCGCACCTGTAATTACTTAATATCAGTGATGGTCAAAATTTAACACAGATACCAATAATACTGCAAAATATCGTCTCGACCCCAATAATGGGGC
Source organism: Distichodus sexfasciatus (assembly GCA_032718565.1). Lineage (NCBI taxonomy): Eukaryota > Metazoa > Chordata > Actinopteri > Characiformes > Distichodontidae > Distichodus > Distichodus sexfasciatus. The sequence goes on from JAVGVS010000006.1 coordinate 498,036, forward strand.
GACACCCTTAGTCTTAAGTGCTATTAGGACCGGTTAGTTTTTACATGAAGCGTGGAGCTAATGTTTATTTTACTACAGGAAGTATTAATGACCGATTCACATGGGACAAGAATTCTCAGTAAAATTCCCAGAAGTGGGAGGAGTAACTTGATTTACGCGCCGACATCGCCTCCCTGTCGTCATTGTGTGTGCTACGCTGCCGATGTAGAAATTTTGTGCATCTCATGAGTGCTTTTGGGCATCTTTTCTTGGAATGGCATTCAGAGAAATCACCATTGCACAGATTGTACGTTTGCACAGATTCCGACCAGGATTTCCTGAAGCGATGGAAAAAAATGTGGGAAGCATTGAGAAGCTTCTGGGAGATGTTGGAATGTGTACATGTCCGTTTACAGCAGGGTCTATTAGGACAGGATTAGTATTTAATCCTTTTTTACTAAAGATAAAAAGAAATCACATAATCTTTACTGACGTGTCTATAATGATCCTGAACTTGGTGCGTTCTTCACAGGAATTTCTAAAATCACTGAGCAATTCTGCTACTGTTTACCTACTAAACCCCACATCGCCATACTAGCTAATCCCATCAAATGAAATATAAGTACCACCCCTGGCCAACCAAAGGAAAGTCCTTGTACGTGACAACGTACTTGACGATAAACTTTATCATTCTGATTCTCTCTCCAGCATCTACACACTTCTGCGCATCATGCGTGGGAAGCTTGTTGGGACTCATGGCCAGAGGAACGCGCTACCTGGTCGAGTTGGAGCTGATGGAGCGTGGCCGGAACGTGGTGCGCCTCTCCGAGTACGTCTACCTCTTACTGCACCGTGGCCGCCTCGAGGACAGTCTGGAGACCAGCGGCAGGCGTGGCGGCCCCTCCCGTCCGCCCGGCGCCCGTCCCCCGCCCGCCATCGCCTCTCCACCCGTGCCCCGACCCGCTGCCGCCACGATACTTTGCGTACGCCAAGCCGCTGCTCTGCCAGCCCGTCATGCTGCAGTGGAAACGAGACGTCATGGTGCACTTCGTGGTGCCCGGTGAGTCTTTAAGCCAGCTGTTCCCAAACCTTTAAGAGTCAAATATTTTCATGCCCCTGCTCTCCTCACCCAAAATTTCAAGTGTTCCTTTTACACTTGCCTTCTGTGGAATTAAAACAACACATTGGTGCATTTTCCTAGAGCAGAGGTTCTAAAGGTTTTTCTGCAGGGCAACAGTGTGTTCAAAAAAAGACCTCTACTCAATCAGAAAAGAAAAATTAAAGCTAACAATATGAAAACATCACAGAATTTAACAGTGTATATATAAATATTTATACACAATATTCTGACAATACAATCACCATACTGGAGGAACACTTAGCCCAAAAACCAAGGTCCAAACCATCACACACCTCTAGTAAATATGTGTGTGTGTGTGACCTGCAATGAAACCAGGCTCGCTGGGTCAGCAGTTCATCAGTGACATGGAGCTGCTCCACGAAGACCAAAAGCGAGAACTTTAACATCATCATCGTGGACTTCCAGAGTGGCGACATGGACATAGAGCAGGCTCTGAGAGAAAACGCAGTTCCTGAAACCAAGCACACACAAACACACACACAAACTGTAGCTCAATATTACACTTCTTCGATAGGTAACTAGTAAGGGTCGACTTATTATCGGGGCTGATATTAGACATTTTGCCGATTATCGGTATCTGTAATGTTTAATTTTGATCATCACTAATATCAAGTAATTCGCTGCTTCATTTAATGTCCCACCCACAACAGCCTCTGATTGGCTATAAGTCAGAAGTAGTAGCCAATCAACGCTGAAGCCTTGTTTTCACTCACACCACACTCGCACACGAGCACAGCGTGAAACTCCGAAGGAGAAGAGGAGAGAGGAGAGTTTCAGCTGAGCTTGGTGTTTATAAAATTCAACATTTTGACAGATTTTCTTTTTATGGCGTATCGGTTCAAAATATCGGTTATACATTACATTAACTTCAGCAATAATGGAAATATCGGCTCCGCAAAACCGATGTAAATTAGGCCTCTAGTCTCCTGATTACATACAAAAATAGATAAACTATGTACCTGAAAATGTAATACTTAAGCATGAATATATGTTTAAGTATATATAAATTATATTTATTATTTAAATTATATTTATTTAAAATATAATTATATTAGTTTTAGAATGATATTTGACCCCTATAATGAAATAAATACCTGCTCTAGCCTCTAAAAATGCTCTGATATGTATGTAATTACAGTTAAGCCGTTTTTTTAATCTATTTCCTGTTTGACGGCTGTGCAGGTATGACTACCTGAGGCGAGAGGGTAACTTTGAGCGTTCGGCCGGGCTGCAGATCGGAGTGGACACTATTGAGGTAAAAGAGGCTGTCTGATTCTACTCAGGCATGACTCAGCTCAAAGTGTGACTGCTTGCTGTGTTGTTACTCACACCCTGAATGTGTGTTTGGATGATCAGCTTGTAGTTTAGTGAGTGATCGCTGTGTTTGTGTGTCACAGGATAGTCACAGCATCGTGTTTTTGTGCGACCTGCACATCCACTTCCCTCTGAACATCCTGGAGAGCATCAGAAAACACTGTGTAGAGGGCAGACTCGCCTTCGCCCCCATCGTCATGAGGCTGGACTGTGGGAGCTCACCACGAGAGCCAGACGGTAACACACAAAGTGACACACACACACACACACACACACAGCCTTGTTGCTTAATGATATTAGCCTTTGAAAATGAGAACAACCTTCTCAACTTCTGATCTTTCTCACCACCACACACAATAATATAAACACAAAGCCTCTGCTTTACACGTGGGATATCTGGCACTAAATGATGAAAAGAAGGCATGACTTTCTTCATCATTCCTCCAAAGATTAAGATGATCGCACTAAATCCCATATTAGGCCCTTGAATGGAGCACAATTAAGAGTCAGACTTAATTAAGCTCGGCTCTGGCTTTAGGAAAGAGGCCGCGGCTCTGAAAAGACTCAGTGTGTTATAGCAGCATTAGGAAATTTTCAGCGTAATGAGTTCCCTTTAATCACTGGGAATAACCGAAGGGGGAAAGGAAGTTTCTGTGCTACAAAATTGGCCTTTAGTCTCAGGGGAGCGCTGCATGTTGAATTTAATGAATGTACCCCATAGAGCATGAGAAATAGTCACAATGCAGAACATGCAATGAAATCAAACGTCATGCTGCAGTTTTTTAAAAACTCAACAGCTTCTTATTTTTCATGACTAATGTACTAAAAAGGGTCTGATTTAAGGCTTCTTGTTTTTTACCCAGATACTGTACACTGCCCCACAGAATCATCCCAGTCATTCTAGAATGTTTAATTATTCAAGAAATCTTTTATGTTGCATTAGAAATCATAAGAATCATGTCAGATGTCATATTTTTCCTGCCTTTGTACATTTTGTACATATACAAACACAACATACACACACATGCCACATATTTTCTGATTTTAAATCAAGACTTTTTATATACGTATGTATATACTGTATGTACGGTGATTGATAGCTGGGTATGTACAGAGTCCAGTAATATTTCTTCTTTTTTTTAATGAATCAAAATATGTTTTTACAAAAAAAATCAATAAAAAAATCCCCTCAAGTGGGTGGACCAGGCTCGTGATCAGCCCCCCATAGAGCCGGGCCCGTTTTAAATCCATAATCTTCAAACACACACAAACACTGATGCTGCTTACACTGGTCACTCATAACATAACCTGCGTAATATTGAGTAGGTCTGTGACTACGCATCCCCTTTCACAACAAACTGGGGTCTACTGTTGCTGTTTCTACTGCTGCGACACCTTTCTGTCAGAACTGATATTAGCACTTTCACCAGTTTGAGCTACAGTAGCTCTTCTACTGGATCAGACAACACAAGCCAGCCATCACATCCCATGTGCATTAATGAGCCTTCACCGCTCATGTCTTTGTCACCAGTTTTCCTTCACTGAACCAGTTTTACCAGTTCCTGATGACTGTAGACTGGGAACGTCACACAAGAGCTGCGGTTTTGGAGATGTTCTGACTGAGTTGTCAAGATTTCACAACAAGGCTCTTTTTAAAGTCACTTAAATCCTTCTAATTGCACATTTTTATGCTTCCAATCCATCAACTGAATCAGAATCTGAATCAAGTTGTTGCATACAAAGAATTTGTACAAGATACTAATAGAAATAGAAGAATATGGATATTTGCTATAGAAATTGAATAAAAATGCATGTTTAACTGTGAGGACAAAATATTCATCCATTCATTCATTCATTTTCCAAACCGCTGTAATCCCAACTGGGGTCGCGGGGGGACCGGAGCCTATCCCGGCAACTTTCGGGCGCAAACCGAGGACCAGCCCTGGGCAGGCGCCAACACACCGCAGGGCACACACCCAGTCACACACACATTCAGGCCCAATTTAGAGTCGTCAATTAACCTACAACACATTCCACTGTGGGAGGAACCCGAAGGAGACCCACACAAATACGGGGAGAGCATACCAACTCCACACAGAAAGGCCCTATGGCCGTCCCCGGGGTTCGAACCCAGGACCTTCTCGCTGTGAGGCGGCAGCTCTAACCACTGCGCCACCGTGCCACTCACAAAATATTCATTTGCTGCCAAATGCATCTGTCTCACTGTCAGGTGCCATGGTGATGAGGTAATCGATGTTATTCTCTTCTCCTGCCAGTGGACATTATGTTGTGTGTGATCGGTATCAGTCTGAAATACCTCAAATCTGGGGCAACAGTGATTTGTTTTAGTCATGTATGAGAGATAGGAGGCGCTGTTTGACGTTCCCTCTGTCCTCAGGCTACTGGGAGGTGAACGGTTTTGGCCTGTTTGGAATCTACAAGTCCGACTTTGTCAAGATCGGCGGAATGAACACGGAGGAGTTTAAGGACCGCTGGGGAGGAGAAGACTGGGAGCTACTGGACAGGTAAACAAGGAGACATGTTTGTGGGAATGAGAGTAGAATTCTCCCAGTTCTGCCAGGGCATGAAACTCCCTCACTTTGAGCCCTCACCTCAGATCTGAACGATGAACAACAGCAGTAACAAAGTGGGGATGGATGATAGTGTAGAGATGAAGGAAGAGCTCTCAACATTGTAAGTTCATATGAGGGAGGTCTTAAATTGAAATTGTGCCAAATAAACACATCTAATTTACATCCTGTGGCATGTGTCAGGTTTTTGTAGTAGAAATATAACCATTTCACCCTGAATGTGTAAATCACAAGTGAGACGTGTTGTCTTCTGTGCATTAATTTTACAAATATACCATATATAGTTAATAAACATGGCATGACACCACTTTTTTATGTCCGATACGATACTGATATTGTACATTTGGATATCTGCAGATACGATACAAATCCGATACAGTCTCTGTGTCTTTTTAAAACAGAAAATAATGCTGTACAAGACTGAGATTGTTCTTTTATGCTTGACTTAAATACTGTTTTCCGAACTAAAACATTGTAATAATCCATGTGTATATGCTAAACTATTTATTATTAAAATAACATTGCAATTGTAATTGTAACATTGTAATTTTGTGACGGTCCCCAATCCTGCGGCGCTGAAACCATCAGAAACACAGAGATTGTGAGTGAGAGCTGGTGTTGTTAAGGAAATTAAACAGTGTCGCTTGAGTTGCTTCTTCTGACCGGTCATATCAATATGTAGGTATTAGCGTGAACAATAACCCAGCTTTACCGCAGTGCCACTTCTTATGCATAACCAACTGTGTGTGCACGCACATTTACAGATTGGCTCCATAGATCGGCCCAATGGCACCGATACCCGATCCAGCTATTTGAGTCGTTATCGGACCGATATCCGAGCCACGTATCGGATCGGTGCCACCTCTAATTAAGTTAATAGGAACAAAATATCATGAAAAAATAGATATTATGAATCATTTAATGGTAATGTCCAGCTAATAGCAGTTTACTGAACCTAGCTGTTTTTGCATAGACCTTAGAATGTTGGGAGAAAGTGTAAGAGAATAAGGTTCACTAGGAATCAAGCTTTGCTCGGGCATCTTCTTGGGTCATTTGGCAGCTTAACGGTTAGGCAGTCAGCCCCATGATCAGAGGACTGCTGGTTCAAGTCCCGGAACTGGTAAAGGTGCCACTGAGGTACTCATGAGCAAGATTCCATCCCTAAGCACTGCCAAAAAAGCTGCCCTCTGCTCCATCATGGATGGGCCAAATGCAGAGGTCACATTTGGTTGTAGTGCACCGTGTGCTGTGCTGTGTTCACAGTAACAAAGAATCACTGTTACTCATAAAAATGATTTTAATTTATTTATTTATCAAGATGACATTTTCAGATGATTTGGGTATCTTTATGAATAATGAATTCAATGCAAATATAAAAAAAATCAACAACAAAAAAACACCCCCCTGAGCACACAGTGGGCCGCCGACTACTGCTTAGTTTGAATGGTGGTTCCTGGGACAGGTCCTGTTGAAAACCCCTGGACTAGAGGATCGTTCTGCACAAATTTGTTTCCAGAGCAACCAGTATCTACACTGACTGGAACGACTGCATTTTTGTTGCTTCTCTTCTGACTTTTAGCCTAATTCTTACACGACGTATCTCTCTCTCTTTTCCTCTCTGTGTTTTTAGAGTGCTACAGAACGGTTTGGAGGTGGAGAGGTTGAGACTGAGGAACTTCTTCCACTACTACCACTCCAAACGAGGCATGTGGAACTCACAGACGAAGAAGAGCACCAAGGGCTAAAGGACCAGAGTGAGAGAACAAGAGGCACTGAGAGAGAGACGTCATCACTGGATATATGGGCCTCTTGTCCCAGTGTCTCACGGCTCCACCTTTAAGCATCATACTGGAAGGCGACCAAGCCCCACTGCTCTTACAGGACTGAAAAGTGACTCTTCTATTCCTATTACCTGTGTGTTTGTGTGCGTGTGTGTGAGAGAGTGTGCGCAAGAGATTCCTTATTTGTTAAGATTTCTTTTTTATATACTTGAGGTAACCAAGCCTGGAGATTTATACTGAAAGAGAGAATCGCAGCTAAAATCCATTTTGGTTAAAATCCAGATCTGAAGAGAGACTTTTACGGTGAATTCGCTGGAGTTGCTTACTGTGTGCCTCATGACGATGTTCAATATGAAGGTCATTGTGTAGAAGCTTAGCTGTGTGGCTATGTGAGTGCGTAGGTAAGTCTTCTGTGGATTCCAGAGGTCTTTTTGTAATGTTAGTACAGCACTGATTCCTATTAAAGTGCAGGCGAGTGATTCTGTAACCCTTAATGCGTATAAATGTCCTAATATTATGCTTCTCCAGCAGAGGGCAGCACTGACATGCTGAGGAATATGCACTTGTGTTGTAGACGGCAAACCTGCTTTCCTTTCCCTCCTGTAAACACTGAACAGTCTACTGATGTTGTTATTCCTCCTAGAGGTTCTGTTGCCAGTGAAACCGTCAACCCTCACGCTGTTGGCCGGGTAGAACTGGACCTGCTGAGAAATTCTGTTTGTCTGAGCATATGTTTTTTTTAATTTGCAGATTATTTCTTAATCTTGGAAGATTCGGTACTTACCGTTCTCATTTCTCAGATACATCACAAAGGCAGTTTCGAGGCTGATAGTTTTCAAAACGTTTCCGACCCCCTGCTTTGTAGTCCATGTGCTCTGCTGTATTTTTCCAACCAATCAGGGTCATAATCCCAAGGAATACAGTTTAATATACCTGCTTATAGCTAAGATTTTTGGCCAACATCATTGTGCCAAGTGCAAAACTCCGTTATGAGAGACTGTCTGAGACTCTTTTTCATGCAGTATCCACCTACACACACACACACTTTTGCAGTGGGGCCAGGTTACTCCCCCATGCGTGCCTTTGTGGTGTTTTGCTGGGCCACTCGTGCCAAGCAGGATTTACATGTAGTAGTTTAGTAATGGGAGTCACAGCAAGCTGTCTATCAATCCCTGCTGAAATAAAAACAGCATTAACCAACATAGACAAGCACATTTATGATTTATGATGGTAGATGTTGCTGGTCAAAGATCCAAAACAAAGCTTATTCTGGTCCAGATTTAAAGGACATGAAACTGACATGAAATTTTACCTCAATTTTGAAAGATGCTTTAAACTGCATCAGTAGCAAAAAAGGGATGGATTCTGGAGGAGAGATGAAGGAATAGCTCTAATGTTGCATGTTCATACGAGTGACGTCTTAAATTGAAATTGTAGTATGTGGTGGTGGTCTAGTGGTCAGGATGCTTGTCTTTAGACCAAGAAGTTGTGGGTTTGAATCCTACCTCCAGCACTACCACCGCTGGATCCCTGAGCAAGACCTTTAACCCCAAGTTGTTTAAGTAAGACTGTCCCTGTAATTAGAAAAATATAAGTCGCTCTGGGGTATGTTTCCCAAAAGCATAGTTGTTAACTATCTTAGCAACTAACATAATGTTGCTAACATAGTTAGCAATACGTTAGCAACTATGCTTTTGGGAAACGCACCTCTGGACAAAAATGCCAAAAACATAAATAAATGCCGAATAAGCTAATTTAATTCATATTCAGTGACGTTTATATAACCATTTTACAACAGGTGAGACAAGATGTGTTTGTTAATTTTACATCCAGCAGAAATTAAAAATACCATATATAGTTAATAACGGTGGCATGGTGGTTAGCGCTGTCGCCTCACAGCGAGAAGGTCCTGGGTTCAATCCTGGGGTTTGCCATAGGGCTTTTCTGTGTGGAGTTTGCATGCTCTCCCCATGTTCACGTGGGTTTCCTCCGGGTGCGCCGGTTTTCTCCCAGTCCAAAAGCATGCAATATAGGTTAATTGGCAACTCTAAATTGGCTCTGTAAGGTGTGAATGTGAGTATGTGTGCCCTACGGTGTGTTGGTGCCTGCCCAGGGTTGTTCCCAGCCTTGCGCCCGTAGTTCCCGGAAGAGGGATTGAGCGGTTTGGATAATGAATGAATGAATGAATGAATGAATATATAGTTAATACAAAAAAAAATTATGAAAAAATAAATTATTAAACTATATATTATGGACCAGTTAAGCTAATGTCCAGCTAATAGCACTGGGTACTGGGCCAAGCTGTTTTTCAGTAGGGATTGTACTGGTGAGATAAAGCCTTTTATTATAGGAAAATGAGATTCACAGGGAAACAGGCATCACTGTAATCATCTGGCAGCTGTATTTGAGTATTCATGCAGGATCTTCATGCAGAAATTCCAGAGTTTCATGGCCTTTGTTTCCAAAGCAAGCAGTATTTACACTGACTGGAGAGACTCAGGTGCTACTGAAGTACGGTACTGATCAGCATATTTCCTGATGGTTTTGTGCTGTTCCATGCAGTAAGATGTCATATAAAAATACCCAAAACCCTGTTTACACGTTGCTCTATTGAAGTGTTTGTTTGTTGACAATGATGCCACATCTGTATACAGCTACCATCTCTATTTATGCAGTTCGGAAACCCACCATAGCGCGATTTTTCCCCTCCCAAGTCCAGACGTCCGGGACTCTTCCCCACCTGCAGATTTGCCTGCTGAAGAAACTGAAGGAAGAGAGTGATTATATAGACTTTAAACAGGGATCTACATTCCAAAGTAATTTCTGTGAAATTGTTGTGTAGGAAATTTTAAGAATGTATTGTATTATTTTTCATTTTCAGCCTTTTGGTTATTTTTTTGAAAAAATAAACTTTTATGCTTAACTATATCGACTTGAATATTAAACTGAAGTATTCAACCATAGAAATATTAAATGTGTAACTCAGCTTTATTCTGTATAGCCGCTGGGTCCGACAGAGGGCGCTCCACTCGAACACTGTCCACTTCTTTATTCTGAGTCTGAGTACCAAACAAAGACTTTATGAAGTCAGGGTTTGTGTTAGATCTTGGTAAGTGGATTTACTCTGTTGGATTAGGATTTTAAATTACTGTAACATTTACATAATGATTCAGACAGTTATGCAAGACCAAGCATGGTTTAATCAGAGTCATTAATCTGCTCCCTCGCACAACCTCCTGCACATGAAAAAGAGTTCGATTCAGACTTCACCCACAGTAAGTTAGTCACAATTCATTTGCTTATCCTGGACAGAGCTCATTTACTTATTTTACTCAAAGAGGGTAGATTAGTCAAAGTGTCAAAGACAAATTTATAACAGTAGTACACATTTATAAGAGGGTGGGGGCTTATGTACAGAAAATGACGATACAGAGAGGAGATGACACAATGGGATCATGTTGATTATTTTATTATTCTAGCTGTGACTGTTTTTTATGTGGGATATGGATTTACAGTAAGTAGGGGATTCTCTTTGGTTAACACGTCATAACAACATGCATTTTTGTGGTTTTCAAATGCAATGTGTCACATCAGATGAGTTTCTTATGTCCGAACTCATGACTTGTAAACTTTTCAGTTCCTATTTTGATCAACTTTTTAGTAAATGATGTAGGGAGTTTCTTGGTGTGGGTATGTGTGAGAGACAGCGGGGGGAGTCCCTTTTTTTTTTAGATATTAGTCAGGACCTGGTTGTTCCTTAAAATATAAGAAAACTGAAAACTTTTTTATGTTTTTATAGAAAGTTACAGATTTTATTTGACAACTAAAAGAGTACAAAAATAACTTGCTTTTGGTTACCGGGGTTAGGTGTAGCATTGTTTAGACCTGGTAATTATGGGAGCCAGAGGAGGTACTTCACAAAGTAAGACGTGGCTCTGTTTGTGTGAGAATTTGTTTGGAAGTGGGGGTAGGGTAGGGTTTTTAGTCACTAGTGAAGACATAATTGTCCCATTTAATAGAGGAAATCCTGGGATTTGCCAGATTTTTCTGTCTTTGTGAAAATATTTCAATTGTGAGAACTGCTTCATGAGAACTTACAATACTTTTTTGTTTAAAAAGTGACAAAAATTGCTTTTGGTTACTGAGGTTAAGGTCATGTAGTATTGTTGACTTTAGGTCATGGAGTCAATGGAAATGTAAGTGTGTGTGTGTGGGCAGGTTTTCAAGCATTTGTCAGGCCCTGATTGAATCCTTAAAAAAGATTTGGCAGATTTTGTGGCTTTGTGAAGGCATTTTTATGTATGACGATGAGTCTTCATGAGGGAAATATTTCCTTTTGTTTACTAAGGTTAATGCTAGGGCTACAGTTAGAATAATTTAGATCTAGTAAAGATGGTAGTCAGCGGAAGTATTTCACCGAGACTGTAAGACATGACGGTGTGCTTGTTTGTGCCGACAGTACACACCCACCTTCAGGTCTACGACACAGCGTGTGGTTTGACAGTAACACCATGCGGCCAAATAAAAGGTGTTAGCTAAAACCTAGAGCCAAACTCTCTTTGTGGGTTCCAAGCTGTGAGTGTGTTTACTAGGGGGGTTTTAGACAGGAACCTGTGTGACTGACTATGACCTCATCCTCCTCAGGGCTGTTTCATCTCCTCTATGGGCGTGCCAAAGCACCGCAGCCTGTTTTCTGTCTCGTCTCATGAGTGTGCAATGGACTTCACCAAATCGCTTTATGTAATGCTTGGATAGAGCAGCACTGGGAGTCGCCTTGTGACACTCCTGCTGTTAATCAACAGAAGCAAGACATCATTAGTCAGGAAACGTTACTCGCTTGTCACTCTCGCATTCTCTCTCTCTGTTTGAAGGGATCATATGATCTCTATCTTTTTGTGTGTGTGGAGGAATCATCTGATCTCTCTATCTTTCTGTGTATGTGGAGGAATCATCTGATCTCTGTCCCCCTTCACTCTCATTCTATGTGAAGCAATCACCTGATCTCTCTCTCTCTTTCCCTCTATAGCTCTAAATTTGTTGTTCCATCACCTGCATATTTCATCGTAATACTATGGTGAAGTTTCGCTTAAACTCTACTATTATAGTATTGGGGTTTTCAACCGGTGGTCTGCTGCAGCAATACAGTTGGTCTGTGACATGGAATCTAGTTTGACTACTGAAATCACTTAAAAAAATTATTTTATTTTATTTATTTTTCAAAACGTTTCCAGATGATTTGGGCCTCTTATGAAAAATGGATTTAATGCAAATATCTAATTGTAGTGTCTTTACTGTGTGTGTGGATGTGGGTGTGTAAAATATATAGATTCAAACCTTTGTACACTGGAAGATGAAAATATACTTACATGTATCTCATGTTCATAACACCACGAACCAGCTCGGACCAATCAAGAGCCGTTTTGTTTACTCAGTAATTTAAAAACCCCACTTAATTAGAATGATTACTTTTCATCACACCTAAAAACAAACAAACAAACCCGATTCTTGGAAGTAAAGCACTCTGCAGTCGCTTTGTATTTAAATGAGTGATCACATAGTAATGTTGATTAGATTAGAGCTGCTGCTCCATCCTGTGCGTTTGGGTGAAATCCCCTGCGCGCTGATTGGTTCCCGGGTGACGTGTGACGTAGACCTCGCTTCCCTAAACCTCTCTCCTCACTCCCACACGCCAGTGCAGAGGCGAGAGTTGTGAGGAGAGGAGGCGTATCGCGAGTGATGAAGAATGTTGAACTTTTAAGGATTTTACTTTAATACCGTTTTATTTGTGGTCTCTTAATTGATTCCCGCTGATGGACGTAAGTCGCGTTTTAACTGGAATTTTATTTTGATCGAGTTTATGCAACTTTTTCAGACTTAAAAAAGTTGAGGGCACTTCATGGTCTACGATGGTCTGTTGACGATCAGCTTGCCGTGAATTTGACTGATGTTTTTGAGTAAATGTACGTACCCTTACTTTAAAAGTTAATAGCCATTTAAAAGTGTTTCCGTGTCGCTCGGGTTCGACACAAAACCAAAACGCTGCCAAAAAAAGTGCTTCGCGGATGTCACTGAAGGAGCTTTAACTAGAAGTAAAAAAAAACAAACAAAAAAAACACCCCGCTTGGCTGCGTCCAAAATTCGCCTCCAAAACAAATCGCGAACGCACCATGGCGGGAGGCTGCGGCTCACACACCAAGACTTTGGAGGACCTGACGCTGGACTCTGGTTACGGGGCGGGAGACTCGTGCAAGTCCCTCAGCCTCTCGTCCTCGTCCAAGTCCAACTCCCAGGCTTTCGTTAACACCCCGCACCGGGGCAACTGGTGGTACTACTCGGGCTCCATGAATAGCCGCAACAACAGCTGGGACACGGTGAATACGGTGCTGCCGGAGGACCCCGAGGACATTTTCTCTAAGTGCCCGCGTTTACCGGAGCTTGAGGAGTTCCCGTGGACTGAGGAGGACGTTGCCAAGGTGTTGCAGAAGCAGCAGCCGCCTCAGCGCAGGGCGTCCGCGGCGCAGGGCGCGCCGTTTTCCGCTGAGGCGGTGCGCCGGCTGTCGGTGTTGACCCGCCGCGCGTTGGTGCGGGTGGCGCGGGAGGCGCAGCGCCTCAGCCTCATGCACTGCCGCTGTACGCGCTTCGAGGTGCAGAGCGCCGTGCGCCTGGTGCTCAGCTGGTCCCTGGCAGAGCGCTGCGTCACGGCGGCGGTCAGGGCCGTGTCCGCCTACGACATGAGCGCCGGCGCGCTGCTGCGTCAGGGCAAGTCGGCCCGGTGCGGCCTGACGCTCTCCGTGGGGCGCTTCTTCCGCTGGATGGTGGACACACGCGTGGCGGTGCGCGTTCACGAGTACGCCGCCATCTGCCTGGCCGCGTGTGTGGAGGCGCTGCTTGAGGAGGTGGGCGCGCGCGTAAGAAGCGGAGCGGCGGCGGCGGCGGACACCGGCGCCACTTGCGGAGCCATAACGGCCGAGACCCTGGAGGGGGTCGTTAATAATGACCCCGAGCTTTGGGGAGTCCTGCAGCCCTACGAGCACCTCATATGCGGCAAGAACGCCAACGGTGAGTTGATTTGACTTTACGGGGAGTAAGGCAGGGGTGGAAGTAGGTTTTTCCAGGTATTTGTAGTTTTTACGAGTATATTTTTCAAATTAAGGGAAGTAATATACTTCACATACTTAACAAAAGAGTACTTTTACTTAAGTACTATTTAAACATAAGTACTTTGCCTCGTAATTGAGTATTATTGTTACTTCAGTTCTCTTTCCACCACTGGGTAAAAGTCAGCAAGTGGACGGGCTGAAAGTGCCCCATCATGGGTAGTGCATACACTGTGTTAATTGATTTCAATTGAAATGTATTTGTATAGTACTTTATACAACATTGTCACAAAGCACTTTTATATTTTACCCACCGCAATCACTTAATAAGAAGCAAGCTTATGTGGAAAATTCCCTCTGTAGTAAACCTTGATAGGAACCAAGACTCAGAAAGGGGTTCCATCCTCTTATTTATATAGAGTAAAACCACCAGTGGGTGAAGACATTGACCCCCTCAGTGTTTAACACAAAGTTACCTCTTGGCCGCTTAGCAGGGCAAAACGAGGGGGAAACAATGTATGTATGAGACATATTTGACTATTTCAAGGCTCGAATGTGTGTTATATAATGTTTAATCCTTGCTGGATTTAGAACTTTATTTATTACAGCATGGACACCAGTATGTCCATCTCATCAATACAGGCATTTTTTTGTTACTGCAGAGAACTACTTATCAAGTCTAACTACTGTCATGTAGACCGACGCAGGCTCTTGATTTAGTTTGTTGGACACAGTGTCTTGGCTAAAAGATTCATACAGCGACTTTTATATTTGTGGAAGCATTCAAGCCCCCTGATTGAGAACTTTTTGATCAGAAGGTGGATGTAAAGTTTACTCCACCTCGTGTTCTTTGCGTCGATTTACTGGCCTGTGTCTGTGCAGACTGTGCAGAAGACTTGCTCTGTTCCAGCCGGGAGTCCACTTCTCTCCCCACATCCGTCTCGTTGACCGGGTGCCAGGGCAAGCTGTAATTAGCGTGCGGCTGTGGCTTAACCAGCATCAGCATGGCCTTTCAGCATGGACTTTCACGGGTATACAATAGTGCTTTGTTTCCATCTGGAGTGTGCAAGCTAAGCTTTCTATTCAGAGAAAGAAAACAAACAATACCAAGCTTTTGGTGCTGGGGGTTTGAATGTTTGTGTGTGTGTGTATATGTGTATGAAGGTGTTTGAGAGTTCTAGACTGAGTTACTTGCAACCATTACATCTGTCTCAAATGAACTATTCTGAGATCTGCTTTAGGGTGTGTTTGCAGTAACATACAGAAATGCTTGCATGGAATTGCTGAAGCAGTATTACGGATCCGAAATCCATTTTGAAAGGATCTGTAGGATTTGTATTAGTGTTTGCACAGTAATCCATCTGAAAGCCCTTTTTGGCAGGTTGAGTGGAGATTCTCTGAGTCCTTCATGTCTCCCACACTGGCCCTGCCTTCCCAAAGCCTCGGGCCAGTCACTAAGCACCCGGGATCGTTATGAGAGCGGGTCAGCAAAGTGCTGCATGCGTGTTTTGCTTACACACCCACACACCACTCTATAGAGATCAATAGGTATACAATTTGCTTCATCAGATGCGAGGGAAACGAATCGCCCGCTTAGTCGGTATGAGTCAGTATCTTCCGCCAAGTCACAAGACCTGAAGCGGCACTGACACTTCTAGGAATTGCACAAAAGCTGTTGTGACCTGTTATCACTTTGACCAGGGACACTCCTTTGAATGGCCTGCACTGGCCTTTTCTTTCCTGCAGTCTCATAACAACCGCATCCACATCCTCACTTCCTGCAGTTATTATTTCACATTGTTTGTGATATGAGAGAGCGTCTCTATGATCGAGCTTCTCTCCCCTGTTCTCATTTCTCCTCATTACAAAAGCACCTCTCTCCTGCATCAAGCGCATACACATCTGGAAGTGTTTAAAACCAAACTAACTTCTCTGACTAGAGTCACGGTGTCTCCCCCTCCCCTTTTCTCTCCACTGCCCTTCTCCAGCCCTGCCTCCTGTCTATTTACTTAAGCTTTTCTTTTCCTGTAGGACTTTGCGTGAGTACACAGCTTTAACAAGGGTTCTCATGTACCAGTCTGCACTCTTTCAAGACAAAGACAACCACAATATGGATTCAGGATCTCTCTCTCTCTCTCTTGCTCTCTTTGCTCCCTTTCTTTCTAGAGTAATTGCTATTGATATTCAAGTTGCATCTGAGTGGGCAGAATTCATCTATTGATTGCTGGAAACAAAGAACGTTATTGAATTATTGATAGATGAAGGCCGGCATATGTCTTGTGCCACTCTCCTCTCCAAATAAAGAAAACTGAACTCCATCCCTCCTCGTTTGTGGCACTGAAGGCAGGGCCTGGGAATGTCTGGCAGACCTCTGGCCTGGCCGATGGAAAAATCCAGACCCTAAAAATACATTTCCAGGCCCAGATTATTATTGAATATGACTGTGTGGAACCAGAGCTCTGTGCACTTGTGTCTTGGACAGGGGAATGGATTTTTTTTTATATAGCTCTGGTTCTGAGATTGCGGGGATAATGAAAACACCATCTCACATGGTCGGTGGCACTGTTTGCACATTTGCTGCACTGGCCAACGTTCCAGCTGTGTAAGCAGTGCAGGCCACTAACGGACGTGGAGCTAAAACAAGCCCGGGCATGAAGGACGCTTATTAGACTCGAGTTTGTATTTTATAACTTATGACCGTTAACGCCTGGGATGCTGTTGAGTGCAGAGTTTCTTTTACACATACAGATGTTTTGGGTATCTCTATTGCTGCTATCTCCACGGTCAACTCTTCTTAGATAAGGGCCACAGTGCTGAGTCATATTTGCAGGGAATTTGTTTGTGTAGTGTACTGTAGGCTGGTGTGTGGGGAGCAGCATGATGCCTGGATTCCGATAGAAGAAGAATGAAAACATTGGGCAAAAACAATTCAACAAAAATCATTTCCACTTTTGGCCGTAGCTGCTAAGGTTTCGACTCTGGAATGTAATGGCAGTGGGTAAAGTGCTGAATGGGACATTAGGAACCTCATGTTTGGCAGGTGGTAGTTTCTAGAACACGATCGATGCAGGATTTTTAAGATTAATACTGATTTTAATGTTTGAAGAATTACGGAACCGGTTATAATGTAGTGGTGGAGACCTAGTGGTTGGATACTTGATTATTGACCAACAGGTTGGCAATTGGAGTTATGAAATTAGTATAGAGCTGTGAACTTATAGATATTTAACTAAATTTTTTTTGTTTATATAAACAAATGTGGACTGATGAATTGGAGCGTGCTGATCGGTAGGAAAACTACATAACGGCAAAACTTGTTGAAGGATTTGCCTTCTGTTCCTCTGTTTTTTGAATGGTCGTTTAGTGGTCATTGTAAACATGCATAGCATTTTTTTGCAGTAAGCTCATATCATTTGATAATCTCACCAGTTTATCAGTCGGGCTCTAGTGGTTACTGATGAAGTTTGTGCTCTCCTGAAAATCACATTTTTTTGTCCAGCATGCTGGTTTTAGCCTTAGCTTAAGTTGTTATTTAAAGCATTTGAGTGTTTTGGAATCCTTCCAGCTGGTTTTGGTACCACATGGGCTTTATAAACCAGCTTTAACACTTTGGACCCTTCACCACTGTCAACCCAGCAGAAAGCAGCACATGACCACCAAGGACCATGCTGCTGTTTTCTTCTCGATATTTTGAGTGTGTAAAGGGTGAGAAGGTCCGACCTGGCCTGCAGTGTGACTTCTGTACTTGCCCCAAATGCCACCGTCTTGTGTACTTGATACTTGAGGCTTTTTCCTACCCCTTCACTACGCCTGTCACCATGACAAACCGGACCGCAGACAGGAAATCAGATCTGATGTGGGAAAAGGACCAACATGACATGCAAAAGGCAGATTTGAACAAGCAGAAAGTCTCTTTTTGTCTGTTTTTTACTTCCATGGAAAAGTGATGGGAAAGACAGGGTAATGCAAGAATGACTGTATATAGATTTCCTTCTAAATTCATTTGTCTATATAAGTAGATATGCAGAAAGGCTAGAGAGAGAGAGAGAGGGAGAGAGAGAGACTCTACTCTAAGTCTAGTTTTTAAATCAGAATTAAGGTGAATTTCTCTCTGTACTGATCTAGTTTAGTATGTGGAAGTCATCAATCTTGACTGGTTCCTGGCGTCAGCTCAGTTTTTGCAATTACAGTACTAACGACATGATTAAAAATCCTTATTACACATTTCAGTTGATAAAACAAAAGGCTTTTTAATTTGTTTGGTAATATTTTTTTCATAGTTTTTGACCCAAAGCTGAAAGGCTTAGGATTAAACCACTCTGTAATTAACAAGCCAAACAGTTACAGTTTTGCCTAATTGCCCAGAATAACGTCATCTAGACAGTATAGAAGCCGCATTATGAGCAGGCCCATATGGCTGAGTTGGACCTGAGCCAGCAATGTTGTTTTTCCCAGATCTCTACAGCTTGAAATCTCAACATCAGAGATCATAGTCATAGAAAGTCACCTTTAGTAAAAGTACAGCACACACCACAGCTCACAGTGCACCACAACCAAATGTGACCGTGAAGGAGCAGTGGGCAGATAACAATGCAGCACCTGGGGAGCATGAGTAACTTCACCGGTCCTGGATTCAAACCTGTGACCTTCTTATCACCCCCTACCTTTACGCCACCAACTGCCCCCTTTTAGTTTGGTTTTACGCTTCAATTCGCAGGAATGGCTTTTAAAGGAGACGTGTGAGACTACATTTGGAGTTCATTGGTTCTGACTTATTTGTGAAAAAGTGTAGCACCAAAAACAAGCCTTTCAGGTTTTATATATGGGTCAGAATAGTGTTCTGAACGTTTTGATAAACAGCGTCGCACAGACATGTTTCGGTGTATTCATGCATGAGAATATCAACAATACTACACCTGTTTTACTTCAGGTTCTTACTATGAAAAACATGGAAGAAATGAATTACTGTAATCCATGAGCGGCCATTAGCGGCAGAAACGCTGTAATATTTAATTGCCTGAAATGAGAAGCAACAAAGCAGAGGCAGATTGGCTCGGAGAGATAACCTTCATCTAATTACCTCTCGCTGGGCTTTGTTATTAAATCCACCTTCTACTGTTCTCCACTGACGGAACACAGTCCCTCTCTCTTTAATCAGAAAAG
This sequence comes from Distichodus sexfasciatus, assembly GCA_032718565.1. NCBI lineage: Eukaryota > Metazoa > Chordata > Actinopteri > Characiformes > Distichodontidae > Distichodus > Distichodus sexfasciatus. The sequence goes on from JAVGVS010000006.1 coordinate 517,102, forward strand.
CCTGTAAAGTCCACCTTCAAAAATGTCCTCACAAATCTAGATTCGAGGAGCTGCAAGGTCACATGTAGTGCACCACTCTGTTCTGCCTGCAACGTTTCTTTGAAATACGAGTCTGCATACTAGCGCTCTGCTTAATGCTAGATCCTAAATTCCTTCAGATGAGAGTCAGTCCAACACAGCAAACATCATAAAACAATACCACAGTGCTTTTTACAGATTCCAAACCCACAAATGTGTGAGACGTCAGACCCTGAAGCTCTGAAAGTAAATTTGACAGATATGCCGGCTCTTAAAAGCAGTCATTTGCAGTAGTCGATACATAGAAATGACTCGCTTTGCATTTGTCTTTATGGTGGTGAACGTGAGATGTGGAGACTAATGTGAATGAAAGTTTAATGAAGACTGAGGAGCGTCTCCACACAGCCAGCAGAAGAGCCTCTTTAACTAATGGGAGGCTGTGTGTTTGTCTCTGTGAAGTAACTTGTCCTTAAAGTCATGTCATCTATTTCTTGCCCTCAGAAGGAATGGCGGCCGAGGGCCAAATAGCCCAGAGCCTCGCCTCAAACCGCACACACTACAGCATTCCCACGTCATGTTCGCTTTCAACTGAGATGGAGAACTTGACATCAAGCGCTGTGGGTTCGGTTACACCAAATTATCAGCGTTAGGAGAAAAGCTTGAGATGAGTGAGGTCACACACACTCTGAGGCCAGTTGTTGGCAAATGTAATTGCGAGAAGTGGCCACAAATTTGATTTTTTACATAATATAATTATATTAATTCTTCAGATTCGTCTGACATTTTGGAACACACGCTTCAAGTGATTTTGTTTCTAAGGCTGGACGGAATTCTCCACATAGTGCCAATGTTACTGGGTTTCTGATTGTAGCCTTCTTTTCTTTATTTCCCCGCTGGAAAAACTTGCCGAAGCAGAATGGATATGTGAACCAAATCCAAACTTCAGCCAGACAGTAAAATATTAGGCATTTTAATAAAGAGATTTATTGTGAGAAATCTCACTGTTTAGTAGAGATTTTCCCAGCACAGGAGTGAAACGGTGGGAACTGTAGGCAAAAGAAAGGTTGTTTTTAGTTGGGAGTATTTACGTCTGCACATGGAGACAAACTGCCTACCTGAATATACAGCTTAACCTACTTTTTAAGTATGTCTGATGGAGCATTCTCTCCGTCTTCTTTCCTCCTTTCTGCTGGCAGGCCTGCTTTCCCACATTCTCTGGCTTTGATGTGGAGACTCCGTGGCTGAATCTGCCAGATTTGCATGGGAGGAACTGAGGCATTTTGTGTCTGTACTATCAATGAAGCCGAGCTGAGTGTTCTGGATCTTCCTGTCCGGGTGGCCTGGGAGGGTGGAGATGGCTTGTCTGTGACTTTGATCTCCAGGGATGATTTGAGACTTTTGTCGCAGGATTTTTTTATGAGGATAGGATTTAATGTTGTGCCAGTCAGTGAACCATGAGGGCAAAATAATCATAAATCATGATAAAGGTTGCAATATTTTTAAGCTAAATCGCAATACATTATATATATGTCTCGATATATTCTCTCTTTCTGGGAGAGAACTACATCTCCCACAATCCCCTGCGCCGTGACTCAGAGCCTCATCAAAATAATGCGATGGATGTGCATCAGGAATAATATCAAGTAAAAGCTGTGTTGTGAGTAGAACGCTGGTTGTTGTTGTTATTTATCAGTTAAAAACGGGTTTTGTCTGTAATGAAGGCGTAGTTTTGACTGAACTGGAACGTTTTTGATAGTAAGGGGGTTCCATATCATGAGCGCCAGCGCCTACACGCAGCTCGTTTATAACACAAAGACTGTCATTTATGCACATTTAGGCATTTACTTTTATTTTTGTGCACAGAATAACAGTGGACGATTGTTAAAAGCTCCGGTATGTAGATAAATGCTAAGCAGAGTCTGACAGCTGATTTGCCGACGCCACCGTCAATCTTCATTTACACTGGAGAAAAACAAAAACACATTAACATTAACGTGTGGATTTGTACTCGATATACACAATATAGTCGTTTACTACATCACACGTGGAACAAGCCGAGATACATTGAGTATATTCCATATATCACCCACCCCTAGGTTCATTTAACTGTGATGTTGATTTGAAGTCAAATTGCCAAACTCTATGTGAGTGTTCTTTATAGGGTTTGTTTACACATATGCGGCTATTTTTATAAAAGCATTATTTTTTATACATTTGGGCCTTGCACTTACACGTGTCCACAGAATCCAGCGTTTTGAAAAATCTTCACTTTGGAGGGCATTTAAAAAAATATGCGTTTGAGATGGCCCAGATGTGTAAAAATATGCAGTTATAAAAATATCTGCATACGTGTGAACAGGCCCTTCTTGCCCAGTTTTCATCTAGAGCACCATTAAAACCTCCACTAACCCTCTTGTTATCCTCTTGAGAATAAGTAGCAAGCTAAAGGCCAAAATCAACTTCAGCACAGTACACAGTTGACCTCTGACACTTTAGAATCTGCAGTTGCGCTGTAAGAAATGAGGACTTTCAGCCATCTGTGCCCATTTAGACTTAACTGCCTCTCTCGTAATTGTGTGGAATCACATTCTTAATAGCAGCACCTGTTGTTAAGTGGAGTTGTGTAGTAACCTTCAGGCTCGGGGCCTGCACTGGAGATAACAGTCTTGGAGGAGCTGCTCAGACGCTGGGGGCCAGCCAACAATTATTATGAGCGCTTAAGATAGAATGTACATGTGGCAAGGACATGTGCTTTGTATAAACATGACCTGATTGCGTCCTCCAAAAGCTCAGACTTAAGCCTTCAGGCGTGCTTTCACTTTATAGAAGGCCAAATATGACAAACTGTGGTAACGTTTTATAGAAGTTCCTCTTATTTGCATAGAAAAAAACCCCTGTTTCACTTCTTCATTTTTCTCTCTCAGCAGTCAAAGATAAGACTTCAAATCAGGATGATGGTTAATTGAGCATTTTACGATTTATGATGATTAATGAACAATTATTTATTTATTTTGGTTTGTTTATTTGCCCTCATAGTTCACTGACAGGGTTTGTACTGTAAATATGTTCAGCTGTTGTTCAGACGACAGTACATGAACACACTGGATAAAGTATTAACAGGATTTTAAAAAAAGATCATCACTATTTGAAAAAATCATCATGTACAAGATTAGGTTGAAAAGGGTTTGTAATGTTGCTTTCAATTAATTTTTGATTAGTTGCAAAGCACGTAGTCAAACAGCGTTGAGCACTGATATAGACCTAATTTGTCACGGTGGGAGTCTTCAGTGGTTTATGTTAATTGCTCTCGTTCTTTGCCCTTAAGCCTCGGCTTTGTTTCTCAGCTAATTGGCCGAAGGGGTTGGAGATGGCCGAGTGTGACCGGACGCTTTGGTCCTGAGTGAGCAGAACAAGACATCTTTATGGAAGGCCGTTATGTCCCTCGCTGCATAATGGGGGACATCTGCGAGTCTCGGAGTCGGACTGGGACAAAGCTGCTGTTATTGTGTTGCCTTCATTAACTCTCTGTCATAAAAGCAAAGCAAAGCTCTGATTTAGGGTAGGAAAGAGTGATTTGGTCACACGGAGGGCCGTGTGTGATACAGCACTTTGTTATGTGAGCTGGCGTGGTACCGAGAGAGGGGGAGAGGAACAGAGGAAGTATTCCAGACAACAGTCAAATCAAAAGAGTGCAGGCTTGTTGCTGCTTTCATTTTCCATATCGGGTCTCAGGAGTGCGATCAGGGTTTGCATGTAAATTCAAAGACTTTAATCCATCTCTCAAATCATGTTTTTTGTATTTTACATTCATCATCATCTAAAATTGATGCCTCAACTTCTCACCAGCGTCTTATCTATATATAATGTGATCGTTTATGATAGCGCTCTTATAAGTGCTAACACTTTGTAACGATGTCTGTTGTAAATAATTTCTGTTGTCAAATTTAATTTAATATCTACCAGATGGTGGAATATATTTCTGAACTGTACTGCTGAAAAGTAGTGAGTGTCTCCTTGTGAGTTCATTAACTACTCTCGTTTCTCCGTCATGTCCTTGCCATTGAGCAACAACCCAGCTCTTTGTTCATTAACATTTATTGGCCAGTTTAATAGCAAAGCACTCTGGCATTAGGGCGTCCCACAGGTACACTTCACACGACTGGTTTCAGCAGGTATGTAATGGTTGAGCAGCACCTTCACTACAAAGGCGTCACGTCGTAAATAACCCTCACCCGGGCGTGACCGAGCCGGGCCGTGTGGTCACCTTCCACATCAAACATGTAGCTACATACACATCGCTGTTCCGCCACCTGTTAATGCTTACTGGATTTGCACGGGTCTGGCCGGTTTGTAACATGTTTCTCTAGCTTTACACTTGCTACAAACGACAAACGAGCAAGTCATTGGAAATGAGTTGGACTGCGTTTATTAATTCTAGCAGTATACAGACCCTCCAGGATTTTGTGAAGTTACAACCGCAACTATTAACGCAAGTTCAGTCAATTCCCGCAAATTCATCACGGCCTTGCAATTTTGACTAATTACCACAACTTTTACTCAATTGTTTGACCAATCGTCATTTTTTGACCAAAAGCATTGAGAGATATGTCAGCGAACTCACTTCCTTGTTACGTTTGGATGACGCAGGAAACGTGATAAAAACGCCTCAAGTTTAACTTGAAAAATAACTAAATGGTTAAAGGTTAACACAATTAATAGTGGTTTTGTCAGTCAGTCAGTCAGTCATTATCTGAACTGCTTAATCCTTACCGGGGTCGTAGGGACCGGAGCCTATCCTGGGACCGACGGCCGCGAGGCAGGGACCAACCCTGGGTGGACGCCAACAACCACCTTCATCTTAATTCATCGTTAACAAATAATTACAAAGGGGGGAAATTGCTACTTAAACTTGCTTCCGTAACTTTGTTTTAACAAAATGCCTAAAATCAGCAACTTTCAACACAATTTTTTAGACAAGCTGCCACAGAATCAGCCAAAAGGCTTGTGAAATCTTGGAGGCATTGAGTATAATGCAGAATGGAATTTTAAATGTAAGTGAGTGATTTTTGTCATTTTGAACACAGCAAATCAGAGCACACAGTGCACCACAATGAAATGTGACCTCTCATTTGACCCATCTGTGAAGGACCAGAGGGCAGCTTTATACTTTGGCAGCGCTTGGGGATGGTACCTTGTTCACGAGTACCTCAGTGGTACCTTTTTACCGGTCCAGGACTTGACCTTCTGATTACAGGGTCAACTACCTCACTGTTACACCACCAGCTGCCAGGTTGTCAACCCGTTAACTAGCTGTAATCGGTATTGATATCGGCCCTGAAAAACCGATATCGTTAACCTCTATAAAAGACGATCTGGTGTGACGTGTGATAATATGTGACCCTCCACGGCAAAACCAGTCGCTTGTCGCAACGGAGGTTTCCGAGAAAAACAAGCGTTTATGTTGCGTGGGGTAAAATTTTGGATTTTTTGTTTTTTGTGTTTTGAAACAGTGGAAGGTCTATACTGTACTGTTGTGAATAAATTTCGTTGAAAAGCTTACCCTTTCCATCCTAAAAACCTGACTTTTTTTGAGGTGAGGAATTCAATTCCAGCAGAATGTTAAAAGTTTCTGTTTTGACCGCTCTACTTCAATATTTACGGTAAATCCACTCGTTGACTAGCGTGAAGATATTTCTCCGGAATCCAGCTCCGTCTCCCGAGTTGAGTTAACCTAACGCAGGTAGGCTATCCGTGTGGCTGTGAATGCAGCGTAGGCTGCCGTAAATACAAACATAGCCGCGACCGCACCAAGCGCATGTGAGTGCTACGGCGATAGTCAACTTCAAAGGCAGATTTCTCGGTTTCTCACTTGGCGTGACAGGAGAAACCCGACTCCTTTGAATGTTGATATCTCAGTCATATGTCGTCCGATTCATTCGATATAGGTATCGTTTTGAAGATTGATTTATGCCCTTTCATGAAAACACTATAGCTCAATTTCATAAAAGCGACTGGTTTTGCCGTGGAGGGTCACATCTTTCAACGTGTGACTCATACTGTATGTGCAGGTGGAGAAGAATGAGGTCAGTTATATTGTAGGTCACATAGTGTTTATTTTGTTGGAAAATCAGTCAGACTTAGTCACACAGTTCTGTCCATTCCATGGAAACGACTGCATTAGCATTCACATGCTTGGCTTTTGCTTGATTCTTTATTAGTACTGGGCTGCTGCAGGTGCTCGGTATATTAATACATTCTGGGCACACCACCATGATGGCTGTAATGTGCATTATCTCCATCTCTCACACACACACACACGCACACACACACACAAGTAGTAGTTACTGTAGGCCTGAGAAGAAGCCACTGCCCTAAGCATTCCTCATCCTGGTTATACTCTGTGGAGCAGCTCGACAGTGCCAAGCCTCAGCGTCTCTCTCCACATACGAGTCTTGAAATGCCATCATCGCCCAGAGCAAGGCCATAACAGCTGGAAGTTAAAGGCCCATGTGGATTCTTTTCTCCCTCTTGGGGTCGACTTCAAGGCCTGAGCTCATTTAGGGTGGTTACTTTTTTTTTCATCCAGGAGTCTCCCTCCTTTCCTCTTTTTGCAGGAATCGATCAGACTTTTTTACTAGGTGTAGACGGCCTCCTCTGCCGCGAACGGAGACGCAGAACACGTCTTAACACGGGTTTAATACGCTGGCAAATTCCTAACAGGTTTTATGATAGTCGCACGGTGTAGAGCAGGTAGATGGTTCTGCATATTAGAAAAGCGAGACTCATTGTTTCATTTCACAATACAACAATAGATAAACACAAAGCTGTGTTGGACAGAACGGCCGAATCTATTGTTTGCCAACAGCGCTGGTGAGGCTGAAAGTGCGATCTGGCTGCATGTGCTCTGAGCTGGCAGATTAAAAGTGATGCTTTCAGCAGTTTGCTGTATTTCCCAACCTTTTCTTTCTTGGCCTAGAACTCACATCCGAAATGCTGGATTGCGCCCACCGCCAACTTATGACTGTGTACCGGGACTTTAGGTTTGGTGGTTGATTTAGTAACCACAAAGATCTTGTAGCATTACGTCCACACTCGTGGGAAAGTGGGGGAAATCCAGCTCTTTTCAAATGGGAGGATATAAGGAGCGAGGGAGGAGGCAATAACTCTGAAGGAGCGAAAAGATGAACCGTGTTGTTTTTCTCCGAAGCCTAAACCACCCCTTATCTGTATTAGCAGCACATTAATGCGGATAATCCTCCCTCATGTGCAGATTTAGCATAAAGCGCCAGGCTTCGTGTGACGGAACTGGCAGTTAGCTGACAAGTCTGTCGAAATCACTTTTTCTTCCCAAAATGACAGTGAGGGAAAAAAACGAACACCAATTATCACTTCCCTACTTTCCAAACTCCTCCGGGTGGGAAAGCGTGAACCACATGGGAGTCTGAAAGCTGCTCGTGCTTCTGCTAAAGTTAGAAGTTGCTTCCACCTTCACTTTAAAATAGCTTCCTCAACGCAAATGCTAAACTGAGTCATTACGGGAGGAAGGGAAACGGCAAATGAGCAAAAAATGGGCAGTTTTTAGAGTCTCCTGTCATTGTGGCACTCTGCTATTTCTCAGGTTGGGGCTCTGTGGCATGTTCTCGTAAAACCTGCGTCGCAGGATGTGTGCGTTTCGTGTGTGTGTGTCTGCCAAGTAGACGCTCATAGTTCAATGGGAAAAGAGGCAGAGAGTCTCTTGAGAGTCTTTTGCTGTTAGAAGCTACGTACATGGCACAAGGCTCGGCTCGGCTCGTTGGTCGGTGGAGAAATTTACTTTGTGTTTACTTTAGAGTGGTGAGTCCAGGACTAATGGACAGCGTCTGGACTCACTGTGGTCTTAGAACTGGCTGTGGTGTAAGAGTTAGAATGAAGAGAGATTTGTTGTACAGCGCTAACTGTAAGAAAATGGGTGGAGGGATGTTAAAAGATGGAAGTCCACTCTAGACACTGCATTTTAACGGATTTGGGTGGAGGGTTTGGCTAGATCCAAGAAAAGTTGCATGCTGCCAATGCTGTGTGGTCAGGAATTAAATGACCAACATCTTAGAGAATGGTTTGGATTTTATGGTTGAAATGTGCTGAGTGAGAGCATATTTTCACTAAAATCTGTTGTATAATATTGAACCAAGGGCTGTGCAATTATTTGAAAATTATCAACATACTCTCACACATATCACTTACTTAGATTGTTATTGAAATTTTGTTGACACTTGTTTTATTCTCTTAATACCCAGTGTTTTCATGTAGTATCCTTTTTTAAACATTCTGCCGTGTGTGCACCGTGTCTCTTGTGCCGTGAAGACTTCCTTCAGTCATTTTAAAATCACATAGTCGTGCACTCTTTCATTACAAAACACTCCCCAGCTTTATTAATTGAACACATTTACAGTTCAGTTCTTGTCAGTGAACTATCAAACAGTCAAAAACAATCAAAAAACTAGATAATTGCTATTAATAGTAATTGAGGTAAAATGTTCAGGATATTGATTTGAGGTCATATCTCCCAGCCCTGTTTTAACCCTGTTTACAAATGGTTTCTTCTTCTGTACTTGAAAATGAAGCAACAGTGAGATAAATGGCCCTCATTTTTGGACAGTCGTCTTGCTTGTAAAACAGTTTAGCAATCTGTCAGAAAGTATTTAGTTACTGCGTGCTATAATTTGGAAAAAGTCAAACAAAACGCCTTGACCCGTTCTTCACCCGGCGACATTGGGAAACGCCTAAAACGCGGCCGCATTTCTCTGCTTGAGAAATGTCAACGGGTCTGGAGCAGACTTTGGCATCGTCCGGCACACTTCCTAGAGGCCTGCTTTTAGAATTTTGTGGGGAGGGCAGATGGAGAGATTTAAAGAGAAGCAGCGTGCCTTTTTTTTTGTGCCTTTTTCCATCTGGACTGAATGGGGTTCCTGTGGGTGGTCCCTGGGGCCTCTGGGTCATCGGCTTCCTGTTGCCTTCAGGCATGTTGCTTGCTGTCTGTCCCTGATCTACTGTACCTTGGGGCAATAGTGGGGGAGGGGTGTTGGAATCCGAATGAACGATTGGCAGAACAGATAAAGCAGGGCTGGGTGATATCACCTCAAATCAGTATCATGATTAATTGAACATTTTGCCCTGATTACGATGAATAAACTGTTGTTTTTTGTGCTATAGCTCCCATAGTTCACTGACCAGGGTTGTATTGTAAACATGAAAGCTGTGATATCTTTTTCTGATGAAGAGGGCACATTGTGATTTAAAAATAATTAAAGCTAGGACTATAGCATGTTTTGGCGAATCATGAACACACACAGGAAATAGTGTTAACAGAATAATTTTATGAGGTTATAAAATCATGGAAATGATCATCATGAGCAAAATATACATTGATTAGAGCTTCAGAACGTCAGTTTCAATTAATTTTCGATTAATTGCCCAGCCCTAAGATAAAGACTGAAGGGTTGCCAGTTGTCTAGTGGCTCTGGTCCCTCTCTTTACCAGCTTGCTAATCTTTACGCACCATCGACTCCCATCTGCAGTCCCGATTGTCTCCCGGGATGGTAGAAAGGGGTTTCCGTTTGGCACCGGGTCTTCCAAGGGGTGTGGTCCCACATTGGTATTTGCACGAGTCTTGCAGTGTTTACACTAGAGCGGAGGGGGAGGAGGATGAGGATGGAGCTGTGTCCGTAGTGCTGCCTGTTTAAGGATATCTGCTGAAGCAACGGTCTCGAGGCACCTGTGCTTCTAACAGCTGGGTCCGCAGCGACGCAAAACAATTGCACATTTTAGCACGGAATTCTGGGACAGGTGTCTGTCAGTAAGGGAAGGGGCCCAAACAGGCAGTTATGACCATTGATAAGATTGTATGGTTCCCTCTTTCCTTCCTACAAGAAGAATGGAAACAGCAGGAGAAGGCTGTCGCTCAGACATGTCCTCTTTATCTTGATCAATGTGGCATCCAAACAATGTTTGTTGTGGAGGACAGAAGGCCCACCTGAAGAGAGAGAGAGAGAGAGAGAGACCACCGGGACGCAAGCAGGACGCCAGATTGGCATTAGCATCCGGAAAGAGTTCAAGCTGTTACACTTGCATCTGTAATGCAGGTAATACAGCAGAGCTAGTGATTGAAGGATTTGTGTCCAGGAACTTGGTCGCCATCCAAACAAAATATTCTCTCTGGCAGCGAAAACGCTTGTTCGTAGATGGGTTTTTACTCGTCCTCTCGTTCCAGTGAAGCAATTGATATTTCGCTTTCAGATGTCTTCACCAGAAACCTGAGACCGCTTCCAAATATGGGGAAGCCATGTTTCCAGAGTAGTGCTAGATGCATTTCTGGCAAGGCAGGGTTTAGCAGAGAGATAAACAATGCTATCTGAATGAATGAAAAGTGGGGGTTGTGTTCCTACAAAGAAGCTTTGTTCCTCTGGATGCCCCAGGCTCTCTGTTTCCTGCTGATGGCTGTAGGGTTGCAGGGGAGAGTGTGTGTGTCTCGTGAAGGTGTGAGGGTTAAAGGTCACAGGGCAGGGTGTTCGGAATCTCTCACATCTGTACGCCTCTGTCCTTTCAGGACGGGAACATTTGAATACGCCCTCTCTCTTGGTGGATTTGAGAAAGCTGTGATTTTGAGTTGTTTTTATCTCGAAGAGGGAAAAACCCCCAGAGTCATGTACTGACGATCGGTGGGAAGCGTACAAACCAAAACTCCCACTTTTCCATTTTCCCACCTTTTTACCCTTCTCTCTCACGATCAGATTAGGGATTTATGAAAGTGTAGGGATTAATACACATTTCCGTGGGGAGCCCCGCCTGTCTGCCAGGTTAACGCATGCATAAGATGCTAAGGCTCATATTGAGAAAGAGAAGGTCTTGGTAATTACAGGCAGTATATTAGGCACAGCATAATTGGCATGAGTGTCGCTGATTCTGTGCCAGGAAAGTGAGGTTTGGGCCCTTGCCTGCTTGGAACCAGGTTTCCACTATAAAATGGAAGACAGCCACTCCAACATTTATGGGAGTTTGAAAGCTGTATTCTAGCAATAATCATTATGTGACATGAAAAAGTTAACCAATGGGTTTCATTATCTTTTGAATTTATTTTAATTTATTTTTCTTACAATAGGTACTAGAGGTTGACGATACTGGTTTTTCTGGGCCGATATCGATACCGCTTATTGCTGGTAAAATATGCACAAAAAAGAACATTTCAGTCAAAATCTCGAATTTTACGAACACCAAGTTAAGCTGAAACTCTCTCCTTTTCTCCTGCTCTGAGCTTCACGCTGCGCTCACGTGAGTGTGGTGTGAGTTACAACAAGGCTTGATTGGCTACTACTCGTATGACATATAGCCAATCAAAGACTGTTGTGGACGGGGTATTACAGTGCCTTGAAAAAGTATTCATACCCCTTGAACTTTTGTCCCCACCTTGCGCCCACCGTTCCTGAGATAGACTCCAGTACCCCCACGACCCCAGTTGCGATTAAGCGGTGCGGATGATGAATGAATGAAGTGCAACAAGCAGGAAGCAACCGTGTAACGAAATTACATAAATCTAGTGCATATTTTAGTATGGAATGGCCGATGAGAGCAGGCAGCGTCTAATTGTAGGGTCATTAACCTCTTTAATTACTGTCCAACTAAGTTCCACATTGGCACACATCAAGGCCACACTTAACGGCAGATCATGGAGGAGCACTGACTAGCAATCAGACATGAATGGAACACTGATGCAGCACACTGTGGAAGGCTGTAAGCGAGACAGCTCGCCCAAACTTTTTACGAAAGACAAACAAGCGAAAAAACTATACACTGGCTACAGATAATACCTACAATGTTGTGAAACACTGTTACTTATTTCATCTTGTTAAACAAGAAAAGTTGTCATAAAACGTGCAATAAATTGTGTTTGCTTCATTTTTTTTCTGCCCAGCAGTGCATGTGGAATGTAATTATGTGAAAGCAATTTGAGACAGACAAGGTCTTTGATACGTCAGATCTGACCATCTATGCCGTGCTATTTTGAGAGGACGAAAAAGTGGAAGGGAGAACAGACAGGCCAGTGGTGGTGTAGGATGGAAATGGTTGTGTTTCTCCCTTAATGTGAGGCCAAGTGGACCATTTCCTATTTGTTTGTACCTGTAGCCGTAGCTGCGAGTGCTGTCTAATGAGGTTTTCCTCCGTCTCCGTGCCGACTGACCTTTTAAGCTCAGCGAAGTGATGAAATTAGTCAGTATCTCCATCTGTTCCTCGTACCTCACGACTAGTGTTAATAAAACCAAATTCGGTGAGAAGGGTCAGGAAAAGGGAGCGGGGAAAGTTTTTTGTTTTTGAGGCCGTTCTCACCGTGTCAGTCTCATTTCTCAGATGTTTGGTTCATGCGTGGATGGCAACCCAGAAACCCGACAGCTGAAGCCGCACATGCTGGAGGTATGTGTGTGTAGGAAACACACATGTGCCACTACGCTCAGTTTCCACTCGTCCAGTCTCGGGCGCTGGTCCGTCAGCACTGGCCAGGCCGAACAGCGGCCCGATTGTGTCGGCTCACTTTAAATGGAGACGTTATGTTCCAGAGGTGACTGACTGGCTCACTGTTCCCAAAGCAGCGCAGTGGAGCCGACACAGCAAAGTGCTGCTGCTGCTGCTGAGTCCCGTAGCTGCATGAAACTGAATTCAGCTGATAGCTTTTCATGTGCAAGTTTTCTACAGGTTGTGTTGTGGAAACTCTCAGTCGTTCGCTCTTGTGCCCTTCTCTCATTTTCTTTTTAGATCTTTCCTTTACTTCACTATTCCTCCTTTTCTTATATAAGCTCTGTCCCTCTCTGACCCAAATTCTTTACCTCTCCTTTTCCTTTCTCTCCAGTCTCTTATCCATTCTCTCATATCCACCCTTAATCACTCTTCCCTCTTTCTTTCCTTCTTTTCCTTCTCTAACTGTGTTTAAAGTCTTTTTATTTATGTTTTTCAAACATTTACTGTTTCTTCACCCCTTCAATGTCTTTTATTCACACTCTGTCCCTCTGTAACACTCTCTCTCTCTCTCTCTTTCGTTCTCTCTTTCTTTCTTTCTCTCTTTCTTTCTGTCTCTCTTTCTTCCTCTCTCTCTCTCTCTCGCCCTCTCGCCCTCTCGCCCTCTCGCCCTCTCGTCCTCTCGTCCTCTCTCTCTCTCTCTCTCTCTCTCGCGCTCTTTCTCTCGCTCTCTCTCCACCCCCCCTTTGTGTTTCTTTACTTTCATCTCCTTCTACATCCTACATCCTCTGTCTTCAATCAGTCTCTCTTTCTCTCTTTCACATTTTCTCTTCTGTCCCTTTCCTGTCTTTTATCCTGGTCCGTTACGCTACTGGAAGCTTCCCTTAACTACTGATCTAAGGTCTTCCTCTTGTACAGAATAGGTGTCATGGAGTGACCACTACAGAAAGACCCCTCTATCCCGTGAGAGGAAAGAGAGAGTAAAATATTCCCATCACACTGCTGGGCTGAAGGGTAACACCCTCATTCTAAATCAAATGGCATGTGTAGTTCTATGTTTTCTTAAATCGTTCTTGCTACTGACCCGGACAGAGGGGGCTTGTTTTTAGGACGTTCAAAACGTCTTCTTTTCAGAAGGCACGTTACAGTCACTGAAGCTGCTAATGCTGGATGGCTTGCTTATTTCTCTAAAGGTCATTGCAAGACAGGGTGCCACAGTTACTCAAACGTAAATGAAATTAACTACACTTTCAAAGTTGAGTCACGCTAGATTTTCGGAAAGCGTGGTTCATTATGTTATAAATTGAACTCTTTATTTTCTTGGCCGCCTCCGAGTTGACAGCATTATTCCGACTGTAACGGGGTAGCTGTCTTTTGGTGAGGGCAGCATTTTTGGGCTGTAATCTGTTCTTCATTAGGGAAATTCTGAAACCTCACAAAGCCAGACGTACATTACTAAAGAGTCGGGCTATGACGAGCCTTCGCTCTGCTGCGGCGTATATAAACCGGTAAAACCACCACAGTGCAAAAAAACAAAAATCAGGCTTTCCTGTATTCAAGACGAAAGAATGTAGAGCTCATTTTAAAATCGCACTCAGTGCGTGTTCTGATCTGCTTAAAGGCAATACGTGTCACTCAAAGAGCAGATCTGGAGTCTGAGTGCGTTTACATTCATGTAAGATCAAGAGGCTGGAGATATGACTTACTGCTAGAATAACTATCATAAGCTCCGATTTCTCCTGATTTCCTGAGCACATCCTGTTTGTCGTGGGTCTGCCGTTGCTTCTTGTTTTGTGGGTTCCTTGCATGTGTGATTGTGTGTTTATTGTAACTGAATACATGCTAAGTAGCCTGCATGTTGTGTGTCAGTCATGCCGCTTGAACTTATATTTAGCTTTAAAAGCCTTTCATCATCTTTTTTAGTGATGGTCCACTGAGGTGTTGTGTGACGTTAAGCTGAGGTTGTCCAGCCATCGGTCAAATCCAGGTTGTGATGAATTAAGCTTGTAAATAGGGGTGTAAGACTGCAACGAGTCCATAGCATCAGACATCAGAAAAAAATCAATCAGACATTATACATTGTAACATCACTTAATGAACAGGAGATCTGTTTTTATTTGTTCAGATCAGGATCATAATTGTCAAACAATTTTATATTTGCTTTCATGATTTTTTTTATGGCAGAAGTGAAAGTGTTTTATCAACATAGGGCTGGGCGACATGGCATAAAAATAATATCGCGATATTTTCTCTCTTTTTGGGAGAGAACTACATTTCCCACAATCCTCCACTCATGCATTGGAGCCGTGTCACAATAATGCGATGGACGTGCGTCTGGAATAAACGCTGAAAGCGTCAAGTAAACAGATGTATTGTGAAGGGAGAGCTAGTTGTTGTTATTTATCAGCCAAAATCCAGTTTTGTCTGTAATAAAGGGGAAGATTTGCCTGAACTGGAGCGTTATGTGAGTGGCGTTCCACATGAGAGTCGAGAGCGCTCACACAGAGCACGTTTACCTTGTGAAGAAAGTCATTTAATGCTTGTTTACGCATTTACTTCTGTTTTTGTGCGCGGAATAACGGAGCCAATACTGTTTTTCATCCGCTTCTACATCCAATTAATTAATGGCGTGTACATTCACTTCTCTCTCTGCACGCTTACTTTCCTCCGCTTCTGCTTCAAAACACGCATGCGCTAGGAGAGTTTTCTGGATGGACGGGGGACTGAGTTGTCTGCTTTGAGAGAACAGAGAAGCCAAGCTGGAAAGTGAAGTACATGTTGTCCGTTTAACATTAACGTGAGGATTTGTACTTGATGTTCACAGTACAGTCGTTTACTACAGTATATCACACGTGGAACAAGCCGAGACACATCGAGTACATTCAATATCTCTCCCGCCCCTAAATTAATCAGATCACCTCTTATTGATTGCTGGCTCCACGATAGTGTAGAATCAAAATCGTGTTGTAGCAGACTCCATATATCAACAGACGTTAAATTGTTGTCCATTAACTCTGTATATTAATGTATCGTGATGAAACTCCCTACTCTGGAAGGGATAAAGGCCACACAGTGTCTAGTCTCTTCAGGGCAGGCTTGATAAACATTCCGTTATTTTTAACCACAGCTAAAAAAATATCCACGCTGCCGCTCCTGACCCCAGTTGTTCATCTTAAAGTCCTTTTAGGACATTCTTGCTTGGCTGTAAATGAACCTCTTGTCCATATCTATGGAGTGATAAGTGAGGAGCGTCCTGGGCTTCCTTTGCTGCTCTGTCAGTGCTTTTATTAGTGCTGTAAATGTTACAGATTGTGGTTCAGTTTTAGAAAGTGTGTCCACAGGCTAGGGCCGGCGTGATACGACCTCAAATCAGTATCACAGGTCAATCAACATTTTACCTTCATTATGATTTTTCTTTTTTTTGGTTTGTTTGCCCTCATACTTCACTGGCAAGGTTTGTGCTGACGCTAAGCTGGAATATATTTTGTAATGAAAGAGCGATCTTTGTGATTTTTACATTATTGAAGGAAACACACGTAGTGGTAGATGTAACAGGGATGTTTAATGGATAGTACAAACGATGTCACAACTATTAACGCAAATTCAGTTAATCCCTGCAAAATCTTGGCCAATTACTGCAACTTTTCCACAATTTCCACCGGTCATTGTCATTTCCCGCCAAACGTTCAGTCATAAGTCAGCGAACTCACTTCCTTGTAAAGTTTAGAAGACGCAGGAAATGTGTGTGATAACAACGTCTCACATTTACCTTCGAAAATAACTTAATGGTTAACAAAAATAATCGTGGTTTTGATGAATGTTTGATGAGTAATTATAAAGGGGGAAAATTGCAACTCTTTTCCGCCACTTTGACTTGCTACTCCCGCAACTTAATTGCAAGAAAGTGGCTGAAACACAGCAACTTTCACCACATTTTTTTAGAACAGCTGCCGCAAAATCAGGCATTTTAGACCACAGCAATCTCAAAAAAGACCCACGAAATCATGAAGAATAATTAAAATAATCATCATGGGCAAGATTACGTCAATAAGAGGTTCTGAATGTTGATTTCAGTTAATTACCCAGCCCTACTTCAGGATTACTGTTATCACACAACCCCTTTAAAACAGGTTCCTTTAGACCAGCGTTTCTCAATCCCAGTCCTCACGGACCACCGCTCTGCACAGATTCCACTTTCCCGACCCACAGCACAGCTGATGCTACCAATTAGCTCATTAGCAACGTAGGTCCAGCGTGCGACAGTGCAGGAAATATTGAATATGTGCAGAGGGGTGGGCTGCGAGGACTGGGATTGAGAAACGCTGCTTTAGACGGCATTGGCATGAGCTGTGTAATTCTTCACTGAGGAAAGTGCTTTAAATATTAACGGAACTTTAAAAACAGTAATTGAACTAATCATCACGAGCAAGATTATGTTGATTAGAGGTTCTGAATGTTGTGATCTGTTTTTTAAATTATTATTAAAACCTCCTTCTAAAGTGGGGGCATTGGAGGCTGTTGGCATGAGCTGTGTGCATGAACAGACACTAGGGAAAGTAAAAATCTTCGTCGTCATCATCATCACGGGCAAGATTACGTTGAGTAGAGGTTCTGAATGTCTGAATGAATTGCCCAGCCCTACTTCAGACGTGCTGTTATCACCCAACGTCCTTAAAACAGGTGCCTTGTGATGCCATTGGCGTGAGCTATGTGCTGTGTGTGATGGTCAGCATCTGGAGGGTGGATTGGGTAGTTCCTGGCCATGCGGGGCGTGGAGTTTTCATCCTCCTCCTCCTCCTTTAACAGCCGCATTCACAAATGTCTTTTCCGTGTGAGTGAAGTGCCTCTGAGGCTTTAGGTCTGTGTACTAATGAATGAAGATCTTGTTTTCACACACAGGCAGGTGGCCTTCCGACAACGTGAAAAGCCCACTCCGACATCAGAGCCCAGGGGCCTCCGGGGCCCGACGGGGGCGAGACCTTGCACTTAGCACACGCTGATACATACAGGAACAACTGACTGGCGTTTAGACCAAACACAGCCGCGCTGCCAGACCAATTAGGCAGCAGGAATGCACTTTGCACAGGTTGCGCATGCTGGGAACGCAGGCAGGCCTTCTGTCAGAAGCATTTCAGCTCCAAACAAAGTCTGGCCTAAGTTTAATCTCACGTAAACAGGGGAGAAGACCGTGAAACTGACTTCAGCTGATCTTCAACTTAGGTTAGGTTAGGTGCTGAAACTTACAGTCCAGTCTTTCCCTCTTCTGCCTTTCTCTACTTTCTTTTTATATCATTACTTTCTGTTGCTCCTTTTATTTCCCTCCAGTCTCCTTTCCTGTCCCTCTCCCTCCTTCTTTCTCTCTCTCCCTCTCCCTCCTTCTTTCTCTCTCTCTGTCTCCCTCCCTCTTTCTCTCCCTCTTTCTCTTTCTCTCTGTCTCTCTCCCTCTCTCTTTCCTTCCCTTTCCTTCTCTGTCTCTCTTTCTCTCCCTCTCTCTGTTTCCCTCGCTCTTTCTCTTTTTCTTTCTCTTTGTCTGTCTCTCTCTCTCTCTCTCTCTCTCTCTCTGTCTTCTCAATTTCTTTTTATTTTTTTCTTTTATTTCACTATTTCTTTCACCCTTTTAATGTCTCTTATTAACTGTCTGTCCTTCTCCCTCTCCAGTCACATCTGTCCTGTCCACTCTCTCTCACTCTCTCTCTCTCTTTCTTCTCTTGCTTTTCCTTCTGTACCTGTCATACCCTATTCGGTCACTCTCCTCTGCACACCTTCGTTTTTACTTCCTTTCTTTTCAGTCTTCCCCTTGATCCCCCTTGTTATTCCCTCGTTCTTTCTCTCACTTTTCCAGTCTTTTCCTTCTGCATGGCCCAAACCCTGCTGAATTCTGGGAAAGGCAGACAGGGTGTGGGCTCTTGGGGGAATCTGTCTATCACTTGATGTTCCCAAACACATTCCCTCCACAGCTCTGCTCCCCTGCTGCAGGGTGAGAATGAGTGAGATTCAGCCTTTACTTTTACCTCACTACGGTAGTTTGGAGGATGCACTTCCTCTCAGTTCAGGCACTGTGTACCTAGGGCTGGATAATGAATCCAGAAATGAATGGAATCTGACATTCAGAACTTCCAGTCGACATAGTCTTGATTATTTAGATTATTTTTGGAAGGCAGTAATTTTCCAAAGAAGAATTATGTCAATATGTTCCCCAGTTCATGTGCCGTCTCCTTAAAAACATATTGCCAAGCGCGGTGTCATGTGACTCTGCCCCGTCCAGTCTGCGACTACATCCGATTAAATTATTTTACAATCACAAAGATATTCATCTTGTCAGTGGCAGCTGGTAGCATAACAGTTAGAGTGTTCAAGTCCCAAACCGGTTCAAGTCCTGGACCGGTAAAGGTACCACATAGGTACTCATGAGCAAGGTACCGTCCCCATGCACTGCTCCCTGGGCACTGCCAAAAAAGCTGCCTACTGCTCCATCACACATGTCGTTGTGGTGCACTGTGCTGTGGCGTGTTCACAATGATAAATAATCACTTTCTCAACTATGAGGAAACAAACAAACATAAAAACACCAAACAAAATAATCATTCATTAATCACAAACCAGGTTTAATTCATCGTGATGGGTTCATATCACCCTGCCCCGTTCAAGCCCATACAGCATTTTATTACAGTTGCTGTAGAGTGACAATAAAACTATTAGACTTGCAGGAATGTGTTCGGGGAGTGGTGTGAGTGTGTGAGTGTGTGTGACTGTGTGTGTGTGTGTGTGTGTTCGTTCATGTATTTATCGCATTGTGGCGACCTTTTTGTCCCCTAAAATCATCTAGTCATTATGGGAGTCTATGGAAAGACCTCACAAGATAGTAATACAAGACTGTGTGTGTGTGTGTGTGTACGTCGCACTGAGCACACAGCCTGGTGTGAGTCTGCTCACTGCTTCTATAGTGGGGAATGTAAACGTCAGCAAATACTCCTGCAGTGTCCTGTCTTTTATTCACACACACACACACACACACCTTGCATATTTTATTAGGTTCTCCCTTTGACTTCCACAGTTCCTAGACCTGAGTGCTGCTTACTGTCCTAAAACCAGTTCTAACCTAAATCTCAGTAACCAAAAAGTCTTGATTTCAAATCAAACCTGGAAATTTTATATCAATCAGCTCTGATCAACCTCTTAACACACAACCCGCCCACACACACACACACACACACACACATTCTGTGAGTGTGTTTTCATGTTATTAATGTTTTAACTCTCAACCTACATCAAATAAAAACCTCAAGCCCTGATCTGAAACTCATAACCTTACCCTAAATTGAAAACTCGAGCTTAATTCCACAAACCAAAATGCGTCTTTTTCTTTTCCAAAGACAAACAAAGAAAGTCTTGTTAATTAGCCAAATTGATGCATTTTTAGCCCTGCAAAATTCCCGTCTTTATGCAGGGCTAAATAGAACACACACAGATGGAGGCCATATCCTGCACAACTAGACTAATTGATTGTGGTTATATTTTCATGAAGAGATTTAAAGTGGCATTTGATGGAGGCAGAAGGTTCTGATTAACTCCAGCACAGCCGGCCACATCCTCCGACTGGGGAGGAATTAGTGCACATGGCATACGTCAAGCTTTTTGCTTTTGAATATATATATATATATATGTATGCACGCAATTTGGATGGAATCATTCTGATAAGAAGTTGTCGATCAGAAGCCTCTGCTTACAGTCCGTCTGTATCCTGTGGTGTGGTACAAAAAAAGCGCACAAATACATGTCAACTTCAAAGCTTTCATTGTGTTTCTTTATTGTACTGAAATAGCCCTCTTAAGTGACCATTCCCCGATCAACTTTGACACGGCAGTGTATAATAACAGATGACAGTACAGTGCATGCTTTCAATTCATAACATACAGCAATGTAGAGTTATCAGATGGCATGTATCTGATGAGAGATGCTCATTTTAGTTATTAGAGACTCGAGACCTGACTTGGACTTGGGACGAAAAAACTTGAGACTTGACTTGGACTTGGAAAAAATGACTTGTGAACATCTCTGGATGGTGCACAATCTGGATTACATCCTTTTTTTCCCCAGACATGTGAGATATAGGAATGATGTTCCAAAATGCCAATTTTAGTAGACGTTAGTTTGGTAATGTCTATTTGCTGAACCAGCGAAGCTCTCATTTAGCCTCAATCGACTGCTTTGTACTAAAGCATATTTGCACACCTGTGTTTTCTCTTTTCTCCTACCTTTGTGAAATAAAGCTTGGTTTGTTGGCACTGTACATAGCGCTGCAGCTCCCGGCTATGAATGTAAATCACGTTGGCTTCAAGAGATCGCAAAGAGGCTGTTTACTGTAGGCCGGCGTTTAGACCTGTCTGCTGGAATTTATGACCCAAGCAGTGTGTGTTTAAGAGAGATCCTTTCCCCTTGTGTTCATGCTACACTGAAAGTTTTTATTTGGGAAGGCTGGAGCCACCGTCATATTGTGTGTGATAACCCGCGTCTCGACAGTCTCGATACAATCGTGACCTACAGTGTGCCTTTTTCTCCCCCTTAAACTTAACCTCCCCCCATAACCTTTCATCTGGGAGGTTGTCCAAAATACAAGCCTGAGCACTAAGCGTTTGGCATGAGGCATAAGCATGGAAATGTACTTGCAAACATTCTAGAAGGATCTAATCATCTGGAGGAGATAGGGGATAGATGCTTGTTTTCCGTCCTTGTGTGCCGTGCACAAATTGTGAAGGCCTCTTTCAATATTGAGTTGTTATTTTTTTGGTTTTTTCATTTCTTGGTCTGCTTTCTTTTGCTTGGCAGCATTCAGTGCCCAGAAGGCCAAAGAAAAGTTTGATTCTGGAGGCCAACGCAGCACTGCTGAGCGGCTTTGTGTGAGAAACTTTTCAATCTGACGCCTGACTCATCCACACCGAAATCAGGCAGGAAGCTGCTATTCTCGACCGTGCTGCTGCAAATACGAGAATGGCTTGTAAACATTACAGGCCAAAGCGTGGGGTCGGGGCACCTTTTTTTTTGGTATTTGTCAGAACCAAATTTCCCCTCAACGATTTTGTGGCTTTGTGAGGACGTTTATGGCGTACGAGGAGTGGTTCTCATAAGGAACAAATGTTTTTATAGGAAGTTTCCAGCATTTATTTGAGAGAGAGAGAGAGGGGGACAAAGACAAGAAAGTCTGTCAAAGCCAGCCTGACTAATGCAGCGATTTGGCCGAAGACTGATGTGAGGTCAGTAAGGTGAGAGTTAGGATCAAGACCACCTAAACCAAGACGGAGACAAGACCAAGACCAGAGTGTGTCGAGACCGAGACTCTGGAGGACGAGACCAGGTCGGGGCGAGACCGAGTCGTTTTACACCACCTGACAAATAAGTGGAACATGCAAAGCCTAAGCAACATTAAACATGTTTATTGTTTATTCAGTATTTCTCTCTTACTTATCTATAATGAGGAAGTATCTTCACTTTAAGCAGTTAACAATATGGTATCCATCTGGATACAGAATAAAACTATGTGAGGACAATTCATTTTTCTATATTTATAATTTCCATATTGGTTACTCTCTAACATTATAAAATGGAAAAAAATCTGATCTATTGAAAATGAAGAAATAATAAGTTTTGGCAAATTTTGAGCCAATTTGGAATCATTTTGGACTGTAAAGTGAGCTGCTTTGGGGCGCTTTCTGGCAGAAAACTACGTTTTTGCGCTTGATGGCGTTCCATATGAGAGTCGCGGGCGCTAACGCATGTTTACGTCGCGAATACTTTAAATAATGCGTTTTGACGCAATTACTACAATTGTTGTGCACGGAATTACTAAGAAATAATTTCACATACAGAGGACTGGATATAATGTCCGGTAAGTTCAAATGTCTTGTGATTTTGAGTTATTAAAACGCTAATTAATAAACAACGCAAATGTCTACATCGGTCTCAAAGAGTTTTAATAGTAATATTCTCAGAGTTGTGGTCTCAGCTGGTCTCAAAATAAAATCCCGCCTCCTCAAGACCGAGTACAAATACGACCGAGTCCGAGACAAGACTGAGACTTTGAAAAAAAAAAACTTTCAAGACTTTCAAAGACCGAGACCGGACTCGAGTACTACAGCACTAGTGAGAGTCCATCAGGCGTGTGTCCGTCCACAGCCCAGAGTTCACAGTAATTGTGCAGCCAGCACACGGGGAGAAGTCAAATGAAGCGGCTGTGGGAACGAACCTGGCTTCATCCGCCTCGGAGATAGAAAGTAGCACAGAGACGTCCGTGTTGGTGTAAAAACTGTTTAATGTTTACAGTGGGGAAGTGCTGCTCGGAACGGCCCTGTGTAACCTTCCTATTCTAAAACGAAACCTTGCAGGAGTCATGTGAAGGAATACGTTGGGTCTGATTTGCGCCTTCGCGCTTCCTACTTGACGAGCAGGCCGTGCCTTGGAGCGCTGGGACTCCGCCGTCTCCTCATTTCAACCCGACTCCGGCCTGTTTTTCTCAACAGCCGTCTCATGGGCGTGTTGGATCTTGTCCGTGTTTCGATCCTCGCTTCTAAGAAAGTCAGATTTGCATGTGGCAGTTTGCTGATATTGTGATGAAATCTATTCAACATCAGTACGCTGTTGTTTTCTCTTCAGTTTGCTGCCATGTCGAAATCATTAAACTTTCACCGCTTGGCGAGAGCACAAATTCTCAGTTTGTGAGGTTATTGTGTTGGTTCTTTCCCAGAAAATGTCGTATTTCTGAGAATTCAAATCTGTAAGAAATGTTCATCCCAAAAATGATAAGATTGAATGTTATTTATTGATTATAAGCGTCTTTTGGTGTTTCATTTCTTAAATTAGAGTTCCTCCTCATTAGAGGCCAGTAGGTCTGTAATTTTCTCTCACCTTTTGTCCTGTTTTCTTTCTTATTATTCACCCGGTGAATAATAAGATAATAACCTGGTGAATAATAACCCTAACCCTAACCCTGACTCTTTTCTTCGATGCTTACTGCGTCAGCTGCTTTTGTGCTGCTTTTTCAGACTTTTGCTTGGACCCCGCTAGATTGTTGCTTGGGGCTGCATTTTCTGCTATTTTTATTATGTCCATTGCGTTTTGTATCTTTTATCTAATGTGATGTACAGCTATGGAATGAAATCTCAGACATTTTTCAAAAGGAATTGCATTTGCAATTGCGTTTTCCATATGTGGACGCATAAAGTGTGACATAATTCAAATGCAATTGCAAATTTTGCATTACCGTTTGCTTTTTCGCTTCGCGGACGAACACTGACTGCCAAATTTCAAATGAAAAAGCTCCATTTGCAGTTGCATTTCCCATGTCTTACAAGTTATGAGCCTGTCATATTTAAATAGCAAAATCAAGTACCACGTCTGCTTTTTCACTTTCTCTGCGCCGCGCATGTAGCCTGCCAAAACTCAAACGCAATCGCAATTCATTTTGCATTTGAATTTCTGACGCGTTACACAGAAACCTGTCAATCAGCGTCAGGGGTGGGTCTATACTGTGGGGCGTGATTGTACGAGGAGTGATGTCACTCGCAGTCGACGACCAAGAGGGAGAAATTTGAGCAATGGAGGTGATCGGTGAAATTGTGGAGGAACTTATGATGCTAGCGCAGCAAGTTGACGATAGTTCATACTCTGCAGATTTGCTGTTGCTCAGAAGTCATTTAGTTTTGGACAGGTTAAATGAGTTTGTCGCCCTGACGAACAACAACATCAGTAATGTTGTCTTCGCCAATCTGAGTGAAGTGGCTGAAAGGCTTTTTGTAAGGGACAGAACAACTAAAGGACCAGGACGTCGTTTGATAGACATACCACTAGAGATGATTGAGTACTACGTTATGTGTGGTTACTCAGGTGTCCAGCTTCTGTTCTGACCGATGCCTGCGAGACCGACAAAATGCGGTCGACTGCGAGTGACGTCACTCCTCATACAATCACGCCCCACAATATAGACCCACCCCTGACGCTGACTGACGGGTTTCCATGTAATGCGTCGGAAATGCAATTTGCAATTCCTTTTGAAAAATGTCTGGGATTTCACTCCATATACAGCTGTTTTCCCCTTGCTTTGACTTCGGTTTGTTAGTGTGATGACGGTCAATGTTTATGTGATCCTGTTTTGTCTTCTTACTTTCTTTGTCACCAAATCTCTTAGTAAAAAAGTTAATCACAAAAAAAATTGGTGTTCCTCTTTGTGAGCCACATCAGTGTTTTTAGGGGTGGGTGTTGCTTTAAGTGTGCAGAAACGCAGAAGTATCTTCTTATCCTCTGTTGCACTTCCGTTTGCACCTAGAGATTTCCTAGCCTGAATTTCTAGGTGAAAATATTGCTTGGCCTAACAGATCCACAGTTCCAAAAGTCCCAGTTGGGGGACTTCCTTCTTTTGAATTTGCTTCATCACAGACATTTCCCAGCTTCCCTCTTCCTTTAAGCAGCCGGTCAGGCCGACTCTCCTCAGTTTCACTGAAAGCACAAGCAGCTTGAGACCTGAGACGTGAGACCTGCGGGGAATGGATACGGAGCAGCTTGTTTCGGTCGTCTTTATAGAACCTCTCAGAACCAAACTCTCAGACATAGTTCATGCATTCTTCATTAAAAAAGCATCGGGTGCCCTGCTCGCTGTTTATAAATCTGACAGTAAAATGTTGAAGTGTTGCTGTAAATCTGAGCCTTATGGAGAAGCGGCGCAGTGGCATTTCCCAAAATAAATCAGATGCGGGACTGCAGTGAGTAACGTGGCTAGATGTATGTTAACATCTCCCCCCCCTCTCCGCAGGCGTGTTGTCCCTGCCGGCCCATTTCAGCCCGTACACAGAGGGCCAGCAGGCCGGGGTGGAGAGCAGAGAGGACGCTTACGTCCAGCTGGAGCTGCGCACCCTCGAGCAGTCCCTACTGGCCACCTGCGTGGGCAGCATCTCCGAACTCAGTGAGTCTCTCTCTCTCTCTCTCTCTCTCTCACAGCCTCTCGCGGTCTTTTTCTGTCACTATCTCAACCTACACATTCTCTACACGTATCTTTCACACCAATCACTCAACGGGCCCCATTCACCAACCGTTCTTAAGAAGGAATTTCATGTTCAAACCCGCTTGTGCAGTTTTCACAAATTTTTCTGAGAGTAACCAATGTTTTCTTATTAAAAATTTGTGCTACAACTTGCTTAAGAGCACTCTTAGCAAATTTTATTGCAATATCTCTCTCACCCCCTTTCCGTGTCCTTTCTAAGGGGTGGGAATTGAGAAGATTTTATTGATATGTTGTTGATTCTGATTATCAATCCAATTCCTTATCAGTTCTCTTATCGATTTCTGAGTAGTTTTTTGAGCGCGAAAAAAGTAGTTCTACACAGTCTTCCACACCAAAAGCAACCATTTTATTTTTCTCAATATGATGTCTGCACAAGACTGTGAACATGAACACATTCATATTGATATTCAGAGTTGTTATTATGTAGAGACATTCTATGTACTATGAAGAACAATAAGGTTAGTGCAGGTGAAAACACTTCTTTATCCATTTGGAATCCATCAGGATATAGAATAAAATTATTAAATAACAAATAATGCATTTTTCTATATTCATTTTTTAACTCTAAAACATTGTAGAATGGAAAGTAATGTTTTCTGATTTATGGAAAAAAAGAATTTTTTGGAAGTTTTGGCCTATAACTCATTTTTGACTCATTTCTGGGAGAGAAGTACATTTTTGCCTTGAGGGCGTTCCATATGAGAGCTGCGGCACAATAGCGCTGTGGACGCTGTCGGGAATCACTAAATATCAAGTAAACAGCTGTACTGTGAGTAGAACGCTGGTTGTTTTTGTTATTTATCAGCTAAAATATAAGTTTTGTCTGCAATAAGTGGGAAGATTGAACTGAACTGGAACATTTTAGTGAATGTTGGACTTCTCTGTGAGAGTTGTGCGTGCTAACAAATGTGTTTACATCGTGAAAAATATCATTTATGCGTCATGATTCCTCGTGGTTTAAGGCCAAGTCGCAGAGAGAGTGACATACCACAATGCAAAACTTGGAGAAAAATAGGAAAACGTGGTGCTGGGGAATGACAGAATCGTTAAGAAGAATCGATAACATTGGATGTGTACAATTCCGATGGACTTGATCAATTCAAACCGGTTCTAAGTTGGAACTGTTTTCGCTTCTCAACCCTAGTCTGTTCCCTTAATTTCTCTCCTCTATCTCTCACCTATCGTCCTCTCTCATTTCCACTCTGTCTCTCCCTCCCTCGCTCCCTTTTTTGGTCTTTTCTTTTCCTGCTGTTCTGCTGCCATCCTCTCTCTCTCTCTCCTTCAGCCTCACCATCACTCTCGTTCCTCTTTATCTCTCTCCTCTCCCTCCCTTCTGTAAACACCGTCAAATACTTGCAGCCGCTTGATCCAGTTCTAACTCGACTTACCCTTACGGCTTATCTGCGCGTTGCTATGAGTCTGTCTCCGCACTTTTTGCAGGCGCTAAAAGGGTTTGTCCAGAATTTCCACCGAACCCTGTTTTTCCTCAGATCCGTTATTTAACTTGAGTCTTCCACATTTCGCCTCTCAGAAGTGGGGAATATCTGGGCCATGCTGACAGCGGGGAGTAAGCAGCAGCCTTGTTGAGAAATAACAAGCATCTGTGTCAAACTCTTCCCCTTATCTAAAAATACTAATCATGTTTATTCATATAAACACAAGTTGGGAGTGTTATTTTTGTTGCTGAACGTCTCTGCCTGATGAAGAAGAGGGTCTGCATGAGGTGAAGCGGAAATGTGCTCACCACCGACTACACAGATCTGCTGGTTGTTATTCCGGCAGAGTGGATGTGGGATAGGTGATAATGTGAGCGCTATTTATCTTTCCAGGCAGATTACCCCTTTATTCCCCCCTTCCCCCGGTAAACAGGCCCTGTGTCAGTCTCCTCAGGAGGAGGACGGGGCCGTGTTTGCTCTCTAAACACCCAGCCCGGGGAGATAAAAAGCAAGAGCAAATCCAGCGACGCTGGAACGTATGCAGAAGGCGCAGTCACCGCTGGCGTCACCCGTATTGAAGCATCGGAGTCTGGCTGCGATCAAACCCTCTGCCTTAAATTCTTTTGAAATCTGTAATAAGATGCAGTGACGGCGCTTGCCAGGGGTCGGTGGGAGAGGACATCCTGAGCGCCGTCAAGCCGGGTGTCTATTAGAGGAGGTGATTAGAGGTTAATATTCCACACCATTATCAGTTTGGCTAGAGATGGGACCCCCCCCCATTGTTCACTGATCTGATATGCGCTGTAGACGTGTCTGCTTGGGAGGAGACGCCTGACGTCTGCCTCAGCATGTGTGCCCACAGCCTGACTTTCTTGTTGGTAGTCTAGGCTTGGGCAGCGATATATTATCCAGAGAAACTTTCATTCATTCATACATTCATTATCCTAACCACTTAATCTTAACCAGGATGGCATGGGGGGCAGTTTTGAACAAACTGTCATCGCTCAAATGTGTGTAGGACTGGTCTTGAGTGTGCGTAGATTCTGTTCTTAGCTGAGATAAGGAAACGTTGGTGAATGCCAGAATCTTCATGAACATGTTTAAGAACAAGTTTGTTGGTCAGGACGGTTGGTGAATGAGGCCCATTGTGAGTAAATTATTTCAGTTTTACCTAAAGTAAGTTCTGTTTAGGGCTGCAACAAATGACTATTTTTGTAATCGAGTAATCTATCGATTATTTTATCGATTAATCGAGTAATCGGATTTTAAAAATGTAAATAAAAATGACAATACATTTGTTATTAGGCTTATTGTATTGTGAGTAGAAGTTAGTCATATACGCTTTATGTTGTTGTATTCAATTGAAAATGAAGAAACATGAAGTTCAAGGGTCATTTTGAATCAATTTGGCCAATAAAATGAGTTGCTTTTGGCCTTTCTGGAAGAGAACTGCATTTCCCACAATCCCCCGTGCACGCCTCGGAGCCGCGTCACAATAAAGGGTTCAGCGCGTTCCTGAACGAACTATGAAAAAAAAATAGATGGGAAAATCTTAATAAATGGCTGTATTGTGAGCAGAACGCTAGTTGTTGTGGTTATTTATCAGCTAAAATATGCGTTTTTGTCTGTAATAAAGGGGACGTTTTGACGGAAACGGAGCGTTTTAGCGAGTAATGGCGCATACAAACAGCGTGCGTGTTTACATCGCAAAAAATGTCATCTACACGTTTTTATGCATTACTTCTGTTTTTTGTGCACGGAATATCTCACAAATACGTTCACATACAGAGGGATCTATTCTCGCCTTGATCGCGCCACTGAAAATACTGTGCGTCATTAATAAGCGTCTGTGTGAAACACAAGCGGCGTATGTTGTAGCCATTTAAATGAGTTAAACGAAGCTTCGATTCTAGAAAAATTGCCTCGACTATTTTTTGTAACCAAATTATTCGAATAATCGTTTCAGCTCTAGTTCTGTTTGAACCTCGATTCAGAGACTTCCCTTGTGGAAAAACTCTTTGAAAGCAGAGTTGTGGGAGTCGCAGAAGGCCTATTCACGTCATTTTTAAACAGATTTAAAACAAATATAGACACACATTTGTGCAAACAGTAGAAAATATTCTGTGTGAAGTGAATTTAGTCCTCTGTTGGTTGGAAACACTGCTGTCTTTTCTTACTGGCTGGACACTTAGTCGTGTGCTGTAAGAGAAATGTTACAAAGTGCGCCTCTCTTCATGGGCAGTTCATCATTTCGACAGTATTTTCTCCTTCTTTACATTAGTTAATGCCTGAAAATATGATATTTCCCGCTGATGAAGGGCTCTCTCTGTTGCACCGCTCTTCTTCGCCTCGGCCGCCCTACCTGCCTGTGAGTGTGCGTGTGCGTGTGTGTGTGTGTGTGTTTACCCGTCATACCGCAGCCCCGGTGAGGGCATGGGGCAGGAAATGGGTCAAAATTGCTGATGGAAGGGGCAAATTTCCTTTTGCAAACGTCTTCACACTCCATCGTTTGTAGCCCTGCACAAATGCACGTTCATGCGGCTGAACGGATCGGCCGAGTGTTTGCGGAGCGCCTGAGTTTCCAGTCAGAGTGCCCTTTGTGCAGACTTGGTGAAGCTGGCACCCTTTTCACACACACTCGGGGCAGAGCGTGGCAGCGATGCCCAGGGGAACTGGCAGACAGTGCCGCATCTGTACAACCTCAACTGCCGTGGAACTCTAGACTCAGAAAGTGGATGCTGGAATCAGACTCACCCAGAATTAGGGCCTCAAATCAGTATCACGGTTAATTTATCGTTTTACCTTGACGATGATTAATGGGTGACCTTTTATTTTTGGAGTTTTTTGATCTGGGACTTTGTGAGCTTGCTTGTGGCCGATTACACAGTCTTTTGTGTTTTGTGTTTCAGTTCACGGAGATGTAGGAGACCATTAACCTGTTAAGCCCTGAGACTGTTTTACAGATTTTTGCTCCAAAAAGATACCCAAAATAAAATGTGTGCTGTATATCTCAGCAACCACAATGTCTATTTTTATGCTTTTGCTAAAGGTAAGACTTGTGATATTACTGTGGAATCAGCACACACTGCCCTCCAAAAGTTTGCAAACGCCCTAGAAAAGTGGGGTTTTGGACAGTATTGCCATGAATCCTTTTTAATTTGTGATAATGTTGCACTGATAAGGGACAACACAAACTACGAAAACATTTTATTACATAAGCAGTTTATTAAACAGTTTATACATAGAAAATACTTACATTTTGGATTCATCAAAATATCCACCATCAGCAGCTATTACAGCTCTGCATAATCTGGGCGTCCGAGCTGTCCGTTTATTCAAACATTGACTTGATACATTATTCCAAGCCGCCTGAAGGATTGCCCAAAGATGATTCACACTGGTTGGACACTTCTTACGGACATCACGGTTCATTCCTCCCATAGTAGCTCAATTGGGTTGAGCTACGTTATTATGTAATCAAAATAAAAATGATTATTGCTGGTATTCAAAGACAATGTCAAGTTACATTAATGTATTTGCACCAAAAAATGCTGAGGATTTATGCTGATATCATCCAAAACCCCACTTTGCCAGGGGTGTTTCCAAACTTTTGGAGGGCAGTGTACATGTTACTGGGTCAGAATAAAGGAAGATGCAACACAGCAGAACATGGAAAAAAAAATCATGTTCGCCCCCAAAAAAATACATATTATCTGCGTAATCTCAGCTTTCATATGATATACGGTATGCATGGTTAGTCGTAGTAGTGTAGATTCTACAGCTGTATTTCTTCCACGTAGAGTTTTTGT
This sequence comes from Distichodus sexfasciatus, assembly GCA_032718565.1. Lineage (NCBI taxonomy): Eukaryota > Metazoa > Chordata > Actinopteri > Characiformes > Distichodontidae > Distichodus > Distichodus sexfasciatus. Next base: position 547,893 of record JAVGVS010000006.1, read on the forward strand.
TCTTTGTTTATTTATGTGTTTGGTGTTGGAAGTGAGTTATGTTTAGGTGGAATTTGTTGTTGGTGATTTTTAGACGAGATTCTATCGGTGATGTTGATGTGCCGCATGCATATGTTTGTTTACGGTTACCGACTATTTAAAGGCTTCCCGTTCTGCCCCCGGTACCGGGGCGATCGGGCTCAAGCCGTTAAGTCACACAGAATACTGTATTAAATATGTTAAAACCAGCAAAGACGATTCCCCCCGAAGGGATTAGACATCAACAGCAAAACCCAACCCAGCCTCCCACTTACAGCTCAGATTCCTCCGAGACCCATTCCAGTGCTTGGTTGGATACAAAGAAGCTCCTTCAATCTACAAGTGGGGTCTTCAGCTCTTAAAGGAGGGTCTCTCCCACTCTCCAACCACCCGCTCTGGTTAGAAATTAACCCATGGGGTAATTACCTCAAATGAGCATTACAACGTTCCCACAAATGGGGCAGCCCACAGCGTCTGTGCTTTCCAGCTACGCCTAAAAGAAAAACTGCAGCCCAAAGCACTAATGAGGCTCGAAGAGAATGAAAGCTGGTGGGGCAAGTAGTGCAGATTGCTCCAATGGCTTTTGTTTTCAGGTGGAATATTGCTTTTGGAAGTAATTGGATCATTACTACCGCACTATAGCTAGAGCCCTCCGTCTGCTCGTTGCTTCTTTACAGAGTTTACGGTGTTTTGTTTCTTAGTCTGTGAATGTGCTTACTTCTGTAGCAGACATGACATTCGTCTCCTCCCTCCATCTGTCCTTAACCAGGTTGTGATTTACTGTTCCTGAGCTACTCCCACAGAGCTGAGTCCTGCAAAAACGCTCTTCCTGGACGTACATCAGGGAAAGAGACTTAAAATCCTGTTTTTAGATTTGAGTGAATAGAATTTGAGTATGTTTATACTTTTCAAACTATTTACAGGGAAGAGGAGGAAACTGATGAGAATAAATTAGCCGTGAGGGTGTATTTCTGGCTCTGAAGCTGGTCTTCTGGAAGTAGATGTCTGCCCTAGTTTTTAATGTTTGCTTTGTCGATGCTGTAGCCCACCACGAAGCATGTTAATGGCATTAAGTGTGTGCATTAAGCGGAGGTTAGCACTAGGGTTGTGTATTAGGTTTCGTTCTGGGCGTATTGAATTAGGCCTGATTTGATTTGGTGGTTAATTTTACATACCTCACCTATACGACTTGATGTAATCTGGTTTAGGAAACTGGCAGGGCGGGAGATGAGGCAGCAGGAATGTCAACTTGCAGCCTTATTTGGTCCTCTTTTATCTAATCTCTGTGTCTCAGCAGTTATGCAGTTTGGCATGAACGTGCCAGGTTTCAAGATGGGATGCATGCAGTTTTTGCTTTATTCTTGTGTTAGGTATAAACAAAAAAACTAAGGAGAAATATATTTTAAATTTCTGTCATTATTTATGGCATCAAACATTTACATTAACTTACATTTCCTTATATTTCTACAACACCTAACATTTCGCCTACATTTCATAATTCCATGAGCAGTCTCTCTGACATAGGGCCAGTCAGATAAACCTCAAACTGATATAATCTTGGCCATCTTAATTATTTAGATTATTTTTTAAAATTTTGTTAATACCTAAAAATAATTCTCTTGACAATTTCTCCAGTGTGTGTTCATGTGCTGTATAACATGCCTTCAATTGTTAAAATACCCAAGATAAGATTAGAAGAACATCTCATTAGAAGAAAATATCCAAACTTTAAGGGTATTTTTACAGTACAAACATTGTCAGTGAACTATGACAGCAGGGGTCTAAGTAGGGATGCACCAATCGGATTCGAGGATTGGTATCGATTCCAGTAACGACTCAAATAGCCGGATCGGGTATCTGTGGCATAGCGCCGATCGGTGGAGCTGATCTGTAAATTGTAGGTTTTTCAACAGTATGTTTGCGTATGCACGAGCACAATTGCTAATGCATGGGAAGTGGCACTGCGGTAAAGCTGGCTTATTGTACGACAGTCACACTAAGTCCTACATATTGATATGACAATGAAAACAACATGCAACACAACACACTACAACCCCAAAATCACATGATTATACTGTTTAATTTCCTTAACAACACCAGCTCTCACTCACTATCTCCTGTTCCTGATGCTTTTAACGCTGCAGGATTAGGGACCGTCACAAAATTACAAAACTTGTTTGAACAAATAATTTTTGAAATGTTATTTTAGTAGTAAATAATTTAGCATATGTGGCTGTGTAATTATTACATTGTTTTAGTTACAGAATAATCCCAGTCTCCTCCTCACAGAGAAATGCACAACTTTTTTAATGAATTTTCAGGCCTGACGAATCCAATTTGCGTTGGTTATTAATTTGTTTTTAAATAAATCAGAATCCCTTTAACTTCAGAAACCACACACATGCCATCAGAATCACAGGACTGAACTTTATGGACATTTTGCGGTGTATTTGTTAGCGCACGCATCTCTCACAGGTAAGTCCAACATTCACTAGTGTTCCAGTTCAGTCAAATCTCTCCCTTTATTACAAACAAAACATATATTTTAGCTGCTAAATAACAAAAACAGCCAGTGTTGTACTCACAGTACAGCCATTTACTTGATATTTTCAGTATTAATTCCGGGCCAAGCGTTTGCCGCATTGTTATGTGGAACGCCATCATGCCAAACAACTCTCATGTGGAACGCCATCATGTCAAAATGAAGTTCTCTCCCAGAAACGAGTCTAAATCCTAAATAATAATTTTAAAGTAAAAGGAGATATGGTATCGGAATCTATATCGCTGTCGGCAGCTGTGTTTTGGAATCGGATCGGAACTGAAAAAATGTGGATCATCACAACCCTAGACTGAAGGGTCTTGCTCAGCAGCCCACTGGTGGTTTTAGGTTCCTCTGATGTTATAGTCACCCACACAGAGACTCAGCCACTCTATTACCACTGTGCCCTCCTTCTAGAAATCTTTTCATTCTTTTTCACATATTTATGAAGTCTTTTTTTAACCAATCACAATTTTCTCGTCGGACAGGTGACCTGGTGTCTCGTGCTATGCATCACATGCAGCGCCTCAGCTCGGTGCGTCCCGGGGTGAGTCCGGCCCGTTACTCGCGCCAACAGCCCGTCTCCTGGTCTCCGGACGCCCTCCATACCCTCTACTACTTTCTGCGCTGCCCTCAGATGGAGTCGATGGAGAACCCCAACCTGGACCCACCCAGAATGGCTCTGAGTAAAGAGAGGTAAGTCCCGAAACTCACCTTCTCCCCCACCACCATCCACCCTCCTCACCAATGTAGTCTGGTGCTTGACCATGCAGAGCTCTGGGTGAAAACTAAAATTGTCAAATTAATTCTGTAGTAAACCAGCAGTCAATGCAGTGAGTACAATACTGAAGTAGTATTTCAAATTCACATCACAATTAATAGTGATATTATGATAATCGATTACGATAATTTAGTTTTTTGGTTTTCATTTATTGGGTTTTTTGCCCTAATGGTTCACTGACAATAGTTCATGGTTTGTAGTGTGAACTACCCATCAGATTTTTAGAACAGAAGAAACGTTTTGGATGAGAGAAGCAGTTCTGTTGCCTCCAAGCTCTCAAGTTTCCAGCCTCCAGTCCACACTAATTAACACCTGATGGCCCATTCATATGCATGTGACGTGTGAGAAGTCCACTAGCCTGAAGCAGCTTTTAGAGCCAGTAATGACACAGCAGAGTTGTGAAGACTTCCACAAATCCTCATCTCAGTGCTTTTGTTGTGGGAGTTCGTTAAATTACGGGCTGGCTTAGCAGGGCTCTTTCTGTTACAAGACAGAGTTGCCAAGTGTATTGTCTCTTCATCAGTTTATGGTAGAATCATAAGGTTATCTGGAATCCTATTAGCAACAACTCTGGTTAGAAAAACACAGCCTCAGGATCAATGCATTTACATTCGCATTAAGCATTTAGACGCTTATTCAGAGCTACGTACTCCAGTGCTAGTCCACCTTTGCTCTTCATACCTTAACAAAGTTAATATAAATTTGACCGCCGCCAACAAGAAAACATGCTTGAAAGTGCCTCAATATTTGTTTTTAGTCAAAGTGTCTTCCCCAGTCTCATTTTACAAAATAGATATATACTGTAGTTGACTAGCAGCTCTTCTTTTACACTTCTGTTTGCTAGCCTAGCGTTTTCCTAACGAAATAAAAGCATTTATGTACATTGCTCTGGTTAAATGATGTAAGACAAACACTGTAATTGTAAATGTATGACGATTTAGGGCCTGTGTTCACCAAACACGTTTTTTGCACTGGCAGCGCCTATTTTTAATACAAGCCTATGAGCTTAAGCGTTCAGAGCGTTACGTACCTTCGACGGAAATAAAGCGCCGGTGGAGACATTTTTACCGCAGCGCTCAGAATGCTTCAAGTTGAAATCTGTTCAACTCTTAGAACAATGTTGACCTTGTCAATGTCACTAATCTTGTCGGCTAAACTACAGATCTCAAAGAAACACGTAACAATGTTAAGATGAAATAGGAACGACCGTGGAAGGGCACAACGGCGCTTTTCGTAACTTGGCAACATCAAACACTGAGAGAAGCGTCAAGAAAGTGCAGAGAACGCGCTCTGGAAGTGAGGTTTTGACCGCTCTCAGCTCAGAATATCCGTTTAGTGAACACAGGCCCTTAAGGTGCAAGATTTAATGATTTACTGTAATACGTATAAAGGACAATTTGCAAATAACAATGAAATTCTCACTTGATTGTTTCTCCAAAGAATTAACTTTTGAGTATTACAGCGTTAAATACTACGGGATGAGTACTAGAGAACAACATATAATTAAACATTTTACAGCTTCTAAAGTGATATGTGATAGGAAAGTACCAGTAAAGTTGCACTATGTAGACATTTCAATTAGGGCTGGGTGATATGGCATAAATATAATATTGCGATATTTTTAAGCTATATCACGATACTCGATATATATCTCAATACCTTGAAATTTCCTCTAAATCACTGTATAAATGATAAATTCTGCCCTATATTGCATAAAATGACACCAATATAATGAATTTAGCCAAAGTGTAACATAGTAAATGCTTTTATTTTAAACCAAAGTATAATATAGCAAACTTTATACTTTATATTGGGGACAGACAGGTGGGCAAGGGGAGCCATTGATTGCGTGCTTATTAAACGTGTAAGACCTAACTATTAAATTATAATTATAAGGTCGATAAATTATAACTTGCGTTTAACCTACCTGCCACTGTTCCTCTTCCTCCGTCATCTTTGGTTGTTCTGTATAAACTTTCTGTAGTGTGCAGTCAATCACAAAACCAGGAGCCATCGACCAATAGGAGTCGCAGGCAGAAACAGCCAAAACCCCGCCCCCAAACTGCCAAACCCCGCTCCTTTCAAACCGTGCGCGCAGAAATCTCACTCGAGCAAAAAAGCCGCTCGTCAGTAATCTACTTTGCGCGCGAGGACATTTAACACATCGAGAGGAAAAAAGACATTTGAGAGAGGAAAAATACAGTTTGCGCACAATATTATCACAACCGCGCACTCGTTTCTTAATTTTGTGCTGTGGAGTTTCACATTTGTGCTTGCGACTTTACGCAATTTTACGCCCGTGGAATTTTTGCGGCAAGTCATTTTGCACGCTCTAGTTTTGGCATTGATGTGACGCCATAGGCGGGGGAGCGAGCAGAGAGGCGAAACACGAAAGCGGTACAAAACGCACATGCGCTAGGAGTTTTCTGGCTGGGTGGGGGAGCGAGCTGTCTGCTTTGATGGGGCAGAAAAGCAAAACTTGAAAGCGAAGTACATGCTGTCTGTTTAACAATAACGTTAGGATTTATACTCGATGGTCACGATATAGTCATTTACTACATCGCACGTGGAACAAGCCGAGATACATCGAGTATATAAGATATATCGCCCACCCCTAATTTCAATATCCATTTAAATATAGAGATTGCATTACAAAGAATACTTCAGCCGGTTCATAATTACCAATTAGTTCAAGTTGTAAAGTCGTGGTGTAAAGTTACAATCAAGGGAGAGATTAGTATTAAAAAGTGAAGTAACTAACGATAGTGTAAGGTTTTGTACTAATAGTGCAGATTAGTGTGCGTTGACCAGATAAAAGGTGATTTACAAACTGCAGCACTTTAGTAGGACTGAGGTGAAAAATGTCAGTAAAAGTAAATAGCGAAAGCAGTAATCACGGTGACCTTTAACACAGATTCTTTGGATATGAGCTCGGTTTTTAAGGCTTACAGAACGAGGGGAAACAATAGGATCAAGACAGGCCCCGGGGTGAGATCCCTTCGGCCCTTCTCCCCTTATCAGTTCTTTTCTTTTTCCTTCAAGGGGATAACAGGAGGTTCTCATCCCCGCACACAATGGGAAGAGCTCCCCTCCAAAAAAAAAGAGCCGGGATTAACCTGTCAGTCTCAACAACTCTAACGGGGTCCCAGTCTTTAATGACCACAGATTACAGCTGCAGTACTGAGACTCCGGATGGTCTTTTCTTTTTGGGTGTAGACCACATATTGTTATTGATCTTAAACCCAAAACTCTATTTATAAACCCCAACACCACGGCTCACTTACGTGCCAAACCTTCAACAGAAACTTTACATATGCTGAGATACTGACGGACTGTCATGGAGTTAGAAAAGAGAGACAGGGAGCTTAAAAGGTGTTGATGCTCCTCGGCCTTTACATAATACATGTTAACAATTTTCTGGCAGGAAGCCACTCTAAATGTTTTGAAAGCACACACACTTTCCAACACATAACACACACAGGCATATGATATCTTGAGTCGAGGCCAGACCTCAACGCACACATGTGCCACAGCTGCCGTGTAAAAAGCTCAACCTAAATAACAAACACGGCTGGAAAATAACAAAGGTGCTCCACTGACTCACTTCAAAGAGACAGCTACCCTGCCATCTCCACGATAACGCTACCACCATCAGAGATTTACTGCATACTTAGACCGTGTGTGTGTGTGTGCATGTGTGTCTGCGTGTGGCAACGGAATAAGATGCAGGTGGGACCTCAGCCCTGCCAGTAATTATACCCAAGATTTCAGATCTCCCTCTTCACCTCCTGCATGTAAAAGTCTATTAAACCTTTGTTTGAAACTCGCACCGCTTGCCGAGTCTCGCTCCTGCCAGCTGTGTGGTCCAGATACAGATCGGCAATTGTTAGGGCAGAAGTTTGGTCTTTTTTAGACAGAGGCTGTCGAGAGTTGTTTTTTGTCAACTAGGAGTAGGGCTGGGCAATATGACCTTAAATAAATATCACAGTTAATCGAATATTTTTTCCTTGATAATTACTATGAGCTTTGTATTTTTCCTTCAAAGTTTACTGACAAGGTTTGTGCTTAAAATTTGCTCAGCTGTTAAAATTGGAATATTTTGTGAATTGACAAAAACACAAAGAGGATAAATACCTGGAACTAGGGCTGGGTGATATGACCTCAAATCAATGTCACGATTAATGGAATCTTTTATCTTGATTACGATTAATGAACACATATTAATAAAATTGTTTAAAAATAGGTATTAACAGAATTTCAAAAATAATTGAAATATTTGAGATTATGTCGATTAGAGGTTGTAAATGTTGTTTTTATATAATTTTTTGATTATTTGCTCGGCTCTGGCTCAGAGTATATTGAATTCTCTGTATTAACGGACAAGTTCGGCATTTAAAACTTAAAGCCTTGTTTTCTGATAGTTTATGATGAAATGCTATCGTTAAGAATTTTTGGTTGTTTCGGTAGCTCCCCCACCCACACCTACACAATGGCTGATAAGGTGCACACATGCAATCTCTCCTAAAAAGTGTTAAACTTTTGCAAAGACGTGAAGTTCACCTGACTGCTCAGTAGTGTTGGTTGATACACTGACACAAAAATCGACGCAAAGCTTTTGCATAGTCTTTTGCTACTGTTGCAGTGTCGTAAGCACTCCAAAAGTCCGGCCATCAAAATCAACCTCAAACTCCTCATCCTCCCAAACGAATTTCTCGGAATCCATTTCTTCGTTGATAGCAATCTTTGTTCTTAAAACGTTTGGAGTGCACATGACTCCGCAACAGTGGAGTAATACCAACACCTCACAAGGCATCATATACAAGCTAGTGGAACTGGACAAACATAACAGTAAAACCTGATGGAAGTCAACACTTTTTTGGAATTTTTGTGTCAGCGTATCAACGAACACCACTGACCACTTGGGTGAGTTTCACGTCTTTGCAAACGAAAGTTAAAGTTAAATGCCAAACTTGTCCTTTAAGACTTTGATGAGGGATTGAAGAGCAAGGGAGTATGAGAGGAAGGGGTGAAGAGAGATAAATAGGGAGATGGGGTTGGGGAATGGGGGGAAGCGAAGAAGAGGTCAAAGAGGTGAAGAGATGTTGTGGCTACTTAACTACAAGCAACAGCGGGGACTCTGCGGGTGAGAGAGTGGCTGAATAAAAACCCAGATGACATCCTGACCTCGTGAGAAATACCACTCGTGGCCTACGGTGGGACGCCGTCATTCTCTGTGAGCAATAACAATAAAAGTGTAATTAAGACATAATGGAGGAACAGCTCCTCTCTCTCTCTCCCTCTCTCTCTTTCTCTCCCTCTCTCTCTCTCGGTTTCTCTGTGATCGTGGGGGTGTGAGCCTCAAACAGTCTGCTCAGAAAACCAGTTTAACTCCAGATTTGGATTCTTCAGAAAAGAATCTCAACTCCCAGTTAAGAGGAGAAGCAAAGGAGGGATTAATTGCCACCCTGCACCAAACCGCAAAACATTCCTGCGCTGTAAAAGAAAAGCCACAGGGTGTGAGCAGGACGTCAAGACTCCCTCCGTGAGGTTCCTCCCAGACGTGTGTGACTCAGAGCTCTGCATGGCCCGTGTGGAGAGGAGGCAGGCGTGTGGTCCGAGCATTTCAGGGCCTAATCGCAGTCACACATCTCTAGTGTGACCTGGTCACAACAAGAGGCCGTTACACGTCTGCACGCGGGAGCGACTAATTAGTCCTCAGAGCTCTCCTCTTTCACTGCGCCCCACCTGACCGGGGGCTTTGATGTTGCCCGACGTCTGGCTCGGGTTTCGGTGGGGGAGTGGGGGGTGGTGGTTGAAGGCTATGGCTGAACTTGAGCTCCCGAATCTGATGCAGCAGGGGCAGTGTTGGGGAAACTACTTTTAAACAATATCATTTCAAGCTACAAGTCACTTCTGATTAAAAGTAGCATAACTACAGCCAGGTTACTGTTTTCATATTCAAGATTCAAATTTGTCACATACTGTACATGTTATATAAGTACAACTCGTGGTGAAATGTACCCTGATCGATTAAGACTAAAAATGAAAAATGTAAATGGAAGAAAGTAACAACGGATTACGCTAATGACACTTAAAGACACTAGAAACTTAAAACTAAAGAATAAATATAAAAACATACAGTAAAAAAGATAGAGATAGTATACAGTAAAATACTGATGTTACTACAAACTGCAGAGAAGAAATTGTGCAAGACATCGGAACTCATTCACGATCACAGCAGCTAGAACAGGACAGGCTCAAATCACCCAAAAATTACAAAAAATTTTAGGCTTCTGGCAAACAGTTGTTGTTAAGCTCTGGCAATGTTGCCTCAAATCTGCTGCAAGGTCATACTTGTACATGCAAATTAGGTTCGCGGCACACTTGTGGTGCACTTCTAGCAAACTTTGTGGAAAACTTATGCACCTGGCAAATTTATCACCAAAAGTTCACTACAAGTTTGCCATTACTGGCTTCTTCTTCTTCCTCCTCTTCCGGCTTTTCCCTTCAGGGGTCGCCACAGCGAATCATCTGTCTCCAACCAAATACTTCCAAGCAATACTTTTGCCATTAGTGGCACTTTGTTGGCGAATTGCCAGAACATTGCTGCAAGTTTGCAACTAGTAGCTGACAATGGCAAATGTGTCACAACAGCTTCTTCTGGCAAACTCCACTGTTTGGCACAAATTAACCACAAGTTTGCCACAAACCTGGCACAAACATTTTGTTTTTGTAAGGGACACCATTTTCATGTGTGGCGTTACTGATTTATTACTAATAATTAAACAGTAGCTTTTCAAGCTGTAAGCTACTAAGTGGCTAAGCTACACTACCAGCTACTGTTTTATTATAGTAGTTAGCTACTCTACAAGCTACAGAGGAGAAGGGAGCTAACTACATTGAAGTTACTTCACGGTGTCCGATTCATGCTTCCGTCTACAACAAGATGGTCTCTGTTCTTCGACTCCATCTCACAGCTGCGAAGTGTGTGCTGTCATGCAAGGACTGTAGCTTATTAGATGGCATTTTTGAGAATGTAGTAGCAGTCCACCTGGTAGTTAGAGAGAACCTCTCAACATCACTGTGTTAAAAAATGTAGTGAGTTACTTTTAAAGGATTTTATAAGTGGCCTTACTAATGATAAACAACAGAATAAAGTGGCTACGTTAGTAGTATAGTAGTATCTTTATCGACCGGAGGCTGACAACCTTGCATACTTTCACTCTCTTTAAATATGTCTGTAAATGTTTACATTGTTAGAACCAATTTTTCTCTATTGATGTATATCAGTACATTGTAAATATTTAAAAATCTGCCTAATTTTAATGTCTTTGCACCAGCCACCGGAGATAAGTCCTGGTACGTAACAAGATACTTGGCAATAAACTTCATTCTGATTCTGATGGAAGTAAAGCTGTTTCTGACTTATCTGATGTAGTAGTTAGAAATCTGAAGCTGAAACCTGATTTAGTAGTTAGCTACTCCCCAGCTCTGAGCAGGGGTCATTGTCGGGGGTCAGTCTCACCAACGACGGACACAGGCACGGCTCTCAAGCAAGTGAACAAAGCAGGGGTCATAAACGTTTTGGGAGAGCTCGAGTTTCACACTGCTTTGGTTTCATTGAGGTCACAGGAGTGGACCATCCATCTCGTCACGTGAGACACGGGGAGGGTGTGTGTGAGAGGAGGGGGTCAGAGTTTTAACACTGCCGCTTTGCTGTGCTCTAGATTGGGACTGAGCTTTTTTGAAGGATCAATAATTGCATTTAGGGATGGAAAAGTGGTTTGGAAAGTAGCAGTTGGCGGGGCACCAGGTCTTTTTGGATGGTGTGATTTTTTTTAAATGCACTAGTTGTGCCATGATTGTGTGTTTCTCGCAGTTACACACAAGTGATTTAAACTTTGGCTTCAAACTCTCTCTTTGAAACTCTTAATATTATGGACACAGTGTTGCTCGATTAGGTTCCACTGCTCTGCCTTTCTCTCTCTCCCTCTCTCTCTTACTTCTCCTCTTCCTTTCTTCTCTCTTACAAACTCTCTGTCTGGGGCAGTTGGTAGTGTAACAGTTAGGGAGTTGGCTCCGTGATCGGAGGGTCGCAGCTCCAAGTCCCAGACCAGTAACCACTTAGGTACTCATGAGCAAGGTACCGTCTCCAAGCGCTGGCCCCATTGGTCTTTTTTCTCTCTTGGCTTTAGTCTCCATTGCTGTTTTAAAGGAAAACTCAAAGACACTAAATGTGTTTGGGGCAGTTGGTAACGTAACGGCTCAGGAGGAGTTTCTATCCTCAGGCCATCCGTTTCCTTAACCAGGACATGCCTTTCTAAGTCTCAGTTCTGTTATTATATGCTGCTAATACATACCTCGTTGTTACAATAACTTATACTGTAAATGTCCATGTTATTACATGCTGCTATTACATACCTCATATCGTATTGTTACGATAACTATACTGTAAATGTCCATGTTATTATATGTTATTATATGCTGCTAATACATACCTCTTATTGTTACGATAACAATATACTGGTTGCCACTTCATTGTCACATGCTCTACTCTGCTATGTACAATGCTGCAGCTGCACTTGGCACTTTAAAAAATCATCTCTTTGCACCTGTTCTGCCCTAGCACATTTACAATTTTTACAATCTCAGGTTTGCACATGTAACTTTATGTTCCTTATTGTATAATATATAGATTTATGTTTGTCCTGTTACCCCAACCTCCGTATTTAAGTTAGTATTTGTTTGTAAGTTTGTATTGCGTCTCTATCTTCCTTGTCTATTGCACAGTTAAAAGAGCGGATCAGGATACATTTCACTGCTTGTTGTACCTGTATAACTTGCACGTGACAAATAAAGAATCTTGAATCTTGAATCTTGGTTAAGGAGTTTCCCTGTGATTGGAAGGTCGTCGGTTTGAATCCCAGGACCACTGAGGTACTAATGAGCAAGGTACCGTCCCCTAACACTGTTCCTGGGGCACTGCCCATGTTAGCTGGCCACTGCTCCTTAAGGGATGGGTCACATGGGTCACAGAGGTCACATGGTGCACTGTGTGCTGTGCTGTGTTCACAATGACAATCACTCACTTTCACTAATGAGGCTAAGAGGATGAAGTCTAATAGACACTTTCTAGCAAAAGTCATAAACTGTGGATGTTTTAGTATAAACAGCTTTTCATTTGTTATAAGAAACATTGCCATCTGTTTGTGGATTTTCACTCTGAGTGGTAGCTTGTTCATGCTGGTTATGGACCAGATACAGTTTTTTACACTTCCTAAAATGATTTGATTCCCAGAAACAAACGCATTGATTTTCTGTTCTAGTCAATTCATTATTTTCTCTCAGTATCTGATAATAGCTCTCATCTTTCTCTGCCTGTTGTGTTTTCATAGCAGTTGATGAACGTTGTTGTTCAGCGAAGGGGTTCATCTCTGTCGTGCATATTTACTTAGCGTAATGAGCACCTCGTTCCACCCACCGTGGCTTAATTGCATATGTCTCATTAGGCTGGCAGACTCTGGCTGGGACGCCTTTGTTTTAGCGTCATCTCCTCCCCGGGAGCGGGCCTGCGCTGCCTTATCTCCTCCCCGCTGCAGCTGGAACATTCAGACGAGGCTTCAGTCTATGAGTTTTCAGAATTTCAGACAATACATTAGTGAATGTTTATTTGAAGTTGCACCATAAAAAGCGAGAAGCTGAATGCAGACTTGCTGAATGCAGACTTGTTAACACAGTGTTTGTGGGGAAACAGGTTTAACAGCTTCATGTGGGGATTTGAGTCAGAAAGTGATTCTGGATTACTGCGGGATAAACAGGTGAGGGTGGAAAGGTATGAACTCACACACACCTAGTTAGCTGGCACGTTTGCCACTCCTCTTTTGTTCTTTTATTTATGCCTAAGACTTTGAATCATATAAACCAAGTTGTTTCAGTATAGAGTTTGATGCCAGGCTCTACGCATATAATTGACCTGCTTCAGAAGACATTGTGTGCTTGTCGTTAACTTTATACTTCCCTGGTGAAAATAGTGACTGTGATGTTCATGAACCATATATTCATTCATTATCCAAGCCACTTAATCCTATAAAGGGTCATGGGTGTTCATGAACCAAATAATCCATATTCATATGACTATTTATTATCTTAATCAGTGATTTAAGGACGACATGGTGCCCAAAGGCATGCAGTTTTGGTTAATCAGCCGTTCTAAAATTGTGTGTGTGTTTCTAAAGTGGGGCAGGAGGTAGAGTAACGATTAGAGAGTTGGCCCTGTGATTGGAGGATCGCCGGTTCACGTTCCAGACCATTAAAGGTGCCACTGAGGTACTCATGAGCCCGGTACCGTCCCCAAGCACTGCTCCTCGTACACTGCCAATAAAGCTGCCCACTGCTCCTTCACAGATGAGTCAAATGCAGAGGTCACATTTGGTTGTAGTGCACTCTGCGTTGTGGTGTGTTCACAATGACAAATAATCACTCACTATGATTCACTATAAAGTGTGAGAAGAGCGTGAAGGAAGTCCCCACCTTCTGCCTATTGTTCAGGGGAAGCACCGTTCAATACAACTCTAATTACGACAAGCGGTTCGGAAAGTGGATGACTGAATGAATCAGCGATTTACTTTTTTGATTTGTTAAAGTGTAAAAGTGAACATTTTAGGAGACTGATTTTTTCAACAACACTGATTTATGAAACAACCACATTGAGTGTTTTGCTCTCACTTACAAAACATTCAATTTCCCAGTCTAGCATTGATTAGCGTAGCGTAGATCTAGACTAACTTTGACTGTCAGTGGTAAATCTCCATTGGTATTGCTACTCAGTCCAAGATTTGGCATAATCCATGTTCAAGAAACCAGCCCTGTAGGTTTAATAGGGATCCTACACTAGCGCTGTAAAGCAGGTCTTAAAGGCATAGTTACAGTTACAACAGTTACAGCTGATAAATGCTATAACTGTAAGCATGCATTTAATTCCTACACTCGTGTTATGGTGGGAGTAAAGCAGGGATTAAAGGTGCAGTTACAGCAGCTGCTAGATGCTCTAACTGTAAGAACGCCCGTAGGGTCCCCACTTAATTCACACACACTTGATGCATTCTTACATTTACAGTGTACTAACAGTTAATTACAGCATTATTACAGGTACAGTAACTAGATACTTATAGTGCAGTTGCAGCAGACTTGCAGTACCAGCGTATAGTTACAGTCCCTGCTAAATGCTGAAACTAAGTATGCCTTTAATCCAAACACTAGTGCTGTGCTGGGAATACAGCAGGGATTAAAGACATACTTACAGTTAAAGCATTCAGCAGACGCTCTTTTCCAGAGTGACTTCTAATTACAGGGACAGTCTCAGCGGTGGTAGTTATTTAGGCAGAATAGAACATGTTGGTAGTCAAGTATGCTACCACTCCATACTGCACCTCCAGCCTCCATACTTCATCCGTGAAGGTAGTATATTGGGCAGTGAATGTATAAATACTTACAAGCTTAGTTCGCTTGATCGTTTTAAACCAACGTTAGCTAGTTCTCTTTAGCTACGTTCACACTGCCATGCTGAAGTGACTCAAATCGGATTTTTTGCCTTAATGTGACACAGATCTGATCTTTTCAGGGCTGTGTGGACACGCAAATCTGATCTTTTCTAATCGGATGTGTCACTTTCATATGTGGTACTAAATTCGCGGCCATGCGACCTGAATGTGAACGCTCAGATCGGAATTCATGTGGCTTTTTTGCTTATACGCATGCGCTGACATCATCAGCCTGCACCGGCAGCGCGGGAAGGTAAAAATGGAGGAGAGCTGCGATAACAGTCAGTGGAAGGATGGAGAAGTTGGGGATTTAATTGACTTTTTTTTCTCCTTTTCGACCTGCTCATGTACAGCTGATTCACTGTTTGTCGTCCTCCAGAGCAAAGTGCGATACATGCGTGAGCTACTAACGCCTCCATTTTTAATGCCATGAGTCGTCCCACAGATATGATGTTTTTTGTTGTTGGTGACGCAGTTGACCCGTGTAAAAATGTATCAGTGTGCGCATGCGTGACGTTTCGGAGGGCCGACGCGTTCACATTACAGTCTGATACAGGTCACTTGTAGTTATGAATGTGAACCGTCAAGATAGACAAATCTGATCTGAGCAAAAAATCGGAATTGCACGATGTGGCTGGCAGTGTGAACGTAGCCATTAACATTTTAGGTAGTGCCCCTTTAAACGTGGTCTAAACAGACAGGAGATAAGAGCTCCCCCTGCTGGCTAACCGGCTCTACTGCTGTCATAATGAGCAGAAAAAGAGGGAAGGGCTGAGTTTGGGCTAGAAACTTTCACTTACTATACATTTCAAATGAAACCAGTAAAAAAGTACCTTTTAAATCTTGTAAATGATACATTTGTCTGCTCCTTTAAATAGTTGCAAACCCCATTTGTCCTCATGCTTTTGGATTTGCGGTGCTAAGGAGTAACTTTTCAAAATTGTTGACACTATTTTGTCATGTGTAATGGCTCTGTTGGCTTTGTCTCAACACACTTCAACCAATAGTTAGAAGTTCTTTTTGTTATCATATCTGTCACTAGATACACACACACACATGCAGATGGTATTCATATGGTCAGGCAGGGTGTAAACTCTGGAGGAGTGTGAGTGTTAACAGCTGTGCAGAACTGGGTGAGTTAAAGGATGTGACATAGTGGTGAAAGATGCAGTCCACCCTGCTGAATGGTGAGTTGATGAAGGGCTCAATGTGGTCTTATGAGGCAGTGGTGGAAAAGTGTAGCTATGGAAAGTTGAAGACCAACCAGACCTTCTTTCTGTGCCCTATTGTGGCAAACAATGAAAGAAAGCCAGTGAAGACAAGGATAAATGAGGGAAGTGAACAGTGCTAGTTTACAAAAATCATTATTAAATCTACTTCTTTGGGAAGTGTGTGAACAAAGCTGTAAGTCTGTCTGTAATTTTTGTGACTGGATCAAACCTATGGCTGTGACTTTTGAAAACTGTACTTTTTATTTTTGGAACCACCACTCATTTATGTTTTTTCAATAGGTCTAAAGTCTAACAATTTTATAATTGGATTAAAATGAAAGCGTGGCACGTGGCTTGGAATCTCACACACCTCCACGCTTATTAGACACTCCAGTTCTCATGGGTTCTCACCAGAGCCCAGTGGTGGTTTTTCACGATTCTATCAGGATTCAGACCCACCAACACAGGGTTTCAGTCTCTCAGACCAGCTAAGCTACCACCATGTGGTGCGGGGCGATATGGCTCAAATTCACATCATAATATTTTTGGACCAAATGTTGTTACATGGTATGTGTTGATATTTTTTCCTAAGAGTTCACTCATATATACTGTTCTTATATGATTGGATGTAAGTGCACGAAAGTATCTTTAGATGATAACTAAAATGTACACCAGAAGGATGTGTGAAAGTTAATCCTTGAAAGCCTGTTACCTATTGGGCAGTTGGTAGGGTGTTCGCCCCGTGATCAGAAGGTCGCAGGTTCGAATCCAGGGCCAGTAAAGTTACCACTGAGGTACCACGTCCCCAAGCACTGCTCCCCGGGCCCTTCACGGATGGGTCAAATGCAGAGGTCACATTTCGTTGTGGTGCACTGTGTGCTGTGTTCACAATGACAAATAATCACTCACTTTCACATCTGACTCTACTTAGTCCATGATTTCAGCCGGCAACTTTCTGATCGACTCCCTAACCACTGAAAGATGAATCACCTGTGCCGTGTTTCCTGTCTGCAGGCCCTTCCTCCTCTTGCCGCCCCTCATGGAGTGGATTCGTGTGGCCATCGTTCACGCCGAGCACCGCCGCAGTTTGCTGGTGGACAGCGACGACGTCCGACAGACGGCGCGACTGCTCCTGCCGGGACTGGACTGTGAGCCCAGGTTGCTGAAGTAAGTCCTCGTTTACATTCTCTCACCTCCTCAAGAATTCACCATGATGGCTGTGATGCGGAGTTCGACCGCGACCTTATTCTTGTAATACATTTCCATTAAAAGTAAACAAGTGGCGATAAAAACTGTCACACTTTTACACAATTCTTAAGGGTCTGCGGTGTAAAATGGCTCAGTGTATGAGCTCACTCACTCTTCATTAGCTTTTTTATGGCATGACTGTATGGGCAAAGGCCATGTGCTGAGCCCTCGCACGTTATTAGCTGCATCCACCCAGTACTTCAGCTCACTCACTGATGTCAGGACCTTGGCCTGATTCTTTATGATTTGTAATCAGTCGTAAACAGACTCTCACCCACTGCCTTCTTCTCTCTATTCATTTAGTCTGCCCTGTTTTAATAATAGTTTTAATTAGCCTATATATATAATTTATCTCATTTTATTTAAATTTTAATTTATCTCCAGTTATTTAAATTGGCTGTAGTTATATTTTCCCTCTTCTGTATTACCACGTTTCTGTCTCTTACTTGACCTCCCATATCTCCGCGCTCTCTCCTTCACATTCCCTCCCTCCCTGCTTCTCTCTATCTCCAGGCCAGAGTGCTGTTTTAGTTCCTTCAGAAGGCTGGATGCCAAGGCAGCCACTGATAAGTTCCAACTGGACCTGGGCTTTCGCATGCTCAACTGCGGCCGCACAGATCTGATCGGACAGGCCATCGAGCTGCTGGGGCCGGACGGGGTCAACAGCATGGACGATCAGGTACAATGCCCCGCTCGCCTACTTCACGATCCCCAAAATAAACACAAGATTCGCTATATAAAGATTTGGCAGAAATGTTGTTTTTGAGAAATCTGTTTGATGGGAGGAGATTAAAGTGCGTGAGGGTTTCCAAACGAGCCTTCAGGACAATATTGATTTAATTCCAGCCAGATTTTAGTCCCCTCTCCTCACGTCTCCTGCTGTGCCTGTGTGTGTGTGCCGTAGGGCATGACCCCGCTGATGTATGCTTGCGCCGCTGGAGACGAGGCCCTGGTCCAGATGCTAATCGACGCCGGAGCCAATCTGGACGTAGCAGTGAGTAATAGCCAGTCCGTTACAACTGCTGAACATGAGACAGCTCTGCTGCTTTGTCTACATTTCAATGTTCTTACCTCACAGGTCCCCGCCTGCTCCCCGAAACACCCATGCGTCCATCCCGACAGCCGCCACTGGGCAGCACTCACATTCGCTGTGTTGCACGGACACATTTCTGTGGTTCAGGTGGGTTTTCCTAGAAAGCAAAATGACCCTCATTGACTCAAGATACAAGGAAGTTTACTGTTCACCAGGAGACTGTATGCTGAGCTGGTGGTGGTCTAGTGGTAAGATACTCAGTTATGGCCTAAGAGGTTGTGCGTTCGAGTCTGGCTGTGTCATACTCTCTAATGTTGTTTATGTATTTTTGTGTCATACATTTTAGGCTTAAAATAATTTTTTGTGTTTTTGTGTCTATAACTTAAGCTTGTGTGTGTCTGCAGCTCCTTTTGGATGCGGGGGCGAGTGTGGAGGGAGCAGCAGTACGTAACGGGCAGGAGAGCTACACAGATACCCCACTACAGCTGGCATCTGCAGCAGGTTTATAACACAGCTGCCTCTCTCTTACACTCAATACACACACCCACATTCACATCTTGATATCTTTGTGACGTATTTCCATTGTCTCTAATAATTAAGGTTCGACCGATTATCAGGGGCCGATATTAGACATTTTGCCGAGTATTGGTGCTTGTGTTTAATTTTGATCATCACCAGTATCAAGTAATTACATAGTGCGCTCATGTGTCTCCACTGCCGTCTCTTCTCTTTGTGCTGTTTAACTCTCGACTCGCTGCTTCATTTAATGTCCCACCCACAACAGTCTCTGATTGGCTATATGGCACACAAGTTGTAGCCAATCAACGCTGAAGCCTTGTCACTCACACCACACTCACACAAGCGCAGCGTGAAGCTTCGAGAAGGAGAGGATCAAAGAGGAGAGTTTCAGCTGAGCTTGGTGTTTATAAAATTCCACATTTTGACAGATTTTCTTTATTTTTTTGCATATTGGTTCGAAATATTGGTTATCGGCCCTGTTAACTAGCAATAATCTGTATCCGTATTGAGCCTGAAAAGCCAGTATCGACCTTTACTTATAATTACCAGATTTAAACAATACCGCATCTGACCCCTGACCTTAACTTCAGTAACCAAAATAATATCTATTACAAATAAACAATCAGGCCCTCAAAACCACATAACAACCACTTCCCAACACACACTCTTCCAGTTAGTGTGACTCTCTGGACTTCACACACGCCTCTAGCGCCGAAGCTTCCTCTCTGCCATTTTCTGCCGACAGACCAAAAATAAGCTCAAGCGTGGCAGCCTAATGCCAAACTACAGTGAATTAACCGATGGGGGATGAGTGAATTGGGTCAGAAACATGTGTTTAGGGAGTGTACACTGGTGTGTTTGTGTGTGTGTGTGTGTAGGGAGTGTGTATTTAGAGGAAGTGGTGAAGGGGGTTTGTGGTGGTTTTAAAGTTTTTCAGTGTGTGGGTGACATTCCGTGTTGGGATTTGTGAGAGGCCACACATAGCTGCATGGTGAAGGAACACAACACCAGCACATGCTCTCTACAGCTGCATCTAAAAGGGCCTGAGGGTTTTACTCAAAAATATGGCCAACATTTGGAGATGGCCAACAGTGTATGAAAGTTAGTGGGGCAAGAAGGCTTAGTTTTAGAGGGGGACTATAATAAAGTGTAACACAGGCAGGGTTAGCACATGAAGAGTATTCCTTATTAGAAGCCATGAGTGTTGGTGAGGGCCGGCACGGTGGCCCAGTGGTTAGCACTGACGCCCCATAGCGAGAAGGAGCTGGGGTGCGATGTAGGTTAATTGGCAACTCTAAATCGGCGCAGTAAGGTGTGAATGTGTGTGTGATTGTATGTGAGTGTGTGTGCCCTGCGGTGTGTTGGCGCCTGCTCAGGGTTTGGTCCCCGCTTTGCTCCCGCAAGTTCCCGGGATAGACTCCAGTCCCCCCGTGACCCCAGTTGGGATTAAGGCCTCGTTCACACGGACGTCTGAACCAGGCGTTTTTCTGGCGTTCGTGGCGCCAAGTGAGCGCCGACTGAACGCCGACCGTTTTTCTGCTCATTGGAGCAAATCAAAGCGTCCACACGGGCGTTCAGTGGCGTTCGGCCGGCTGTGCATTCGGGTGGCGTCAAATAAACGCTGCATGCAACATTTTCTTGGCATCAAAATCCAGACGAACGCGAGGAAAACGACGCTATTGCGAACGCCAGTGAAACGCCAATGGAACGCAGCTACAAAACACAGCAAAAACGCATATGGCGTTCACAGGGCGTTCATTTCGAACGTCCGTGTGGACGAGGCCTAAGCGGTTCGGATGATGAATGAATGAGTGAGTGAGTGTTGGTGAAGGTGAGGAAGAAGCATCACAGCTAATGCGTCTCTTAATAAGTGTGTCTCTAATAAGTTTACATACTACTATACCGTGTATTTGATTTATTTGCTCACCCTTCTCTCCCTCCTCTTCTCTCCTCCTGTGCTCTCCTGCAGGGAACTACGAGATGGTGAGTCTGTTGTTGGCGCGGGGAGCCGACCCCTTGCTGAGGGCCCATGAAGGAAACGCTCTTACATCATCACTCTACGTGGACATGAACTGCTTTAGTCACGCTGCCGCACATGGCCACAGGTACACACTCACCCCTGCTTATCTATCTCTCACATGCACGCACACACACACCACAATCCCCTGCTTAACCCCCAGCAGACCAACAGATCATGTTGTTCCCTTACGCTTTTATGATCGTTTACCCCCTACAGATGAATTCGTCACACACAGTCGTAACACATTGGGAAAAGAGGGTCACTGATCAGCTCTTAACCTAGCATGGTGGATGTCTACATTTACAGCATTTAGAGCATCCAGAGTGAATGCATTTCCTAGTTATAGGGACAGTCCCACTGGAGAAATTCAGGATTAAGGGGTGCAGTGGTGGTCCCTAAGATTCAAACCCCAAAATCTAATGATCATCAACGCAGGATTTCTCTCACTTAGGCCACTGTTCCACCGCCCTCTAGTCTAGTAGGATGCTCACCCTACGTCTGCATTCACATTTACAGCATTTAGCAGATGCTTTTGACCTACAGCTACACCCACAGCTGCATCTGAACACAGTGTTGGGGAGAAGCTAACTCCAAGTAAAGACATCAGTTAGTAACTTACCTACTTTTTTCAGTAGCTTCCCCAACACTGTGTATAGAACCTTTGCTCTAAATTTTGGTCTGCCTCATTTCCACCACCGAGCCCCCGTTAACTGTCTCCTCCTGTTGCGGCTGTAGGAATGTCCTGAGGAAGCTGCTGTCTCAGCCGCAGCAGGGGAAGGAAGAGGTGCTCTCGCTGGAGGAGATTCTGGCAGAGGGTGTGGAGGGGGAGGGAGGGCCACGCGGCAGGATCGCAGACGCCCCGCACCCGCCGCCCTCCCCAAACCCCAGCCTGTCGTCCGAGGGGGGGCAGTCCCGGCTGTGTAAGGCTCGTATGAAAGCGCTGCAGGAGGCCTCGTTCTACAGCGCCGAGCACGGCTACCTGGACGTCACCATGGAGCTCAGGTCTCTAGGTGAGTTGGTCTCACGTCTCTGCGTCATCAGCAGCACTGAGGCTTTTGAGCACAGCAGAGTCTATCCGATAGCAGAACTCTGCTTTGTGTCCATGACGGTTCTTAATCGTCCAGGCAACTGGACTTCTTTTAAATTCTTCTTAGCTTTTTAGATGGTTCTCTGTCTTTCTGAAGAACCATTTCAGATAAGATGAGATCATCTTCAAGAACTTAAAAGAAGTCCAGCTGTCTTTGGTTCTCTCAAGCTCTCAAGACAACTCTGTTTTTACACATTTTTTAAGACAGAACTTGAGGCAGTAAAGTCATAGTTGGACAACCAATTCACTGCTGTAAAGACAAATAGGCTTGAGTGCTTTTTACACTGTTGGTTCAATATTTTGAAATGCCAGCCTAGAACGATACCCATACCCCAAAATGGAGACACGGGCCCACAGATACCACTTGGAATGGTGGTGGCCTGGTGGTAGGATACTCGGTTACATACCAAAAAGTCATACTGTAGGTTGGAGTCTGGCTCGATCCCACTTCCGTCATTCAGCCCTCGAGCCAGACCCCTAGTTGGTCTTGTGAGACTCTCCCTGTAATTAGGAAAAGTAAGTCACTCTGGAGAAGAGTCTCTGCCAAATGTTGTCACGTAAATAAATGTCCTCCGGATCGGGTCCTGGTTACCACGGTCCTTCTCAAAAAAAAAGCAGGGATGAAAAATATTCTGGTACCATTACTTTGCTATTTTTGCTGTAGAAAAAGTTCCCAGTAGTGGTACAGTTTGGGTTGTTTGGCAAGATGGTCCTAGAATAAGCAGCATAGTCCAAAAGTAGCATGCATTACCACAACAGCAGGCAGAGAGCATGTAATCCAGGGCGAGGGCAGAAACGGTCAACTCGACTCTCTGCTGCTGCCCCCTGCAGGAGTACCGTGGAAGCTGCATGTGTGGCTGGAGTCTCTGCGCAGTGCACATCTGCAGTCCAGAGCGGCGGTCACTCTGTCCCTACTCCGAGACTTCAGCTCCATCAGAGAGGACGAGTACTGCGAGGAGCTGGTGACTGTCGGAGTGCCGCTTATGTTCAGCATCTTCAAAACATGCAAGGTAGCAAGCTCCACTAGCAGTACACTGTAAAAATGAACTTCTTTACTGCAAACAATAATTTATGCAATTTCAACTACATTTTATGCCGCTTCAGTGCTACAACTGTTCACATAAACAATGATTTGAAGGTGGATTTCACTTGAAACTATAAGTGGTAACTATCGCTATGTTTGAGAGTGAATGTGTTAATGTCACACACATTTGATTTTCTTCTAGATCAACATAAGTACTTTTTTTATTTTAATTTTTTTACATTTAATTTTAACGTTTAATTGCTGCCTTAAAGATTCAAGTAAAACCAAATATTGCAGCTCATTATTTCATGTTCAGTTTTAGTTCATATTTAGTTTAATCATCTCTTTTACAAATCCCTGTTTGGTGTTTTCACTTAGAACGTTACATTCTGCTCTATGTGTATGTTGTGTATTACCACGGTATATTGCTATTTCAATTTTGCCACAACATTTAGTTCTTGGATGGCGTATTAACACATTCGCTCTTAAACATAACCATGAACACTTAAGAACGTTGGCTGAAATTTCAGAAATTATTGTGTTAAGTTGAAGTAAATAAGTTTTCTTAACAGTACTGATCCTTTTACATTGTAGACACTGTGAGGTAAGTGCTTCTGTGCTGATTTAGTGTTTGTGTGTGTGTATGTGCATGCAGAATGAAGCTACACTCCAGCAGTTAGGCTTCATCTTCAGCCACTGCTACGGACCTGCTCCTCTTCCTCCCATCCCTGAGATGAAGGCCACTCTCTCAGCACAGCTTGGTAAGACAGAACTATACAGTAGAGTGATGGTGTTAATAAAAATATTTATGCAACAGCTAATATCTAAGATTAATTTGTCTGTGTAGACCCTCACTTCCTGAATAACCAGGAGATGTCGGACGTGACGTTTCTGGTGGAGGGGAAGCCGTTCTACGCTCACAGGGTTCTGCTGATCACAGCGTCTGAGAGGTGAGATGGCCCTACTGATGAAGAGAGGATTATTACTACTGCAGTCTTGAGGGGTGATCATAGCAACTGAAAAAAAAAGCTGTAGTAAAAAATAACAAATGAAGTACAAGAGAACTATTTTTGACCACCTAACCTCACATTATATGAACATTTGACTTGTACAATCTTTAACATGTCAGATTTTTAAATTATATTCGTTTTCTAACAAATATTAGTTCTGCAAATAAATTAACAATATAATTTAAATTTTCTGGAGCACTTCTGCACAGTACTCTACATTTTAGACCTAATATTCTGACTGCCTAAAATCTGAGGGGTTTAGGCCTTAGATTAAGGAGGTCTTTCCTCTAAAACATACACCATCTGTTTCCAATCAGGTTTAAATCTCTTCTGGGCTGCAGCACTTCTGAGGGCTCCCAGCACTGCAACGACATCGAGATCAGCGATGTGAAGTACAATATCTTCCAGGTAAAGTCCCCCACCCTCCTCTTTTCTTTGGGAGATCGAGGTGTAGGGGGTCATCACACCGTCCAGGTAGCCCTTAGAACAAAGGGATGTCAGGTGCTGACTGTACCCAGCGGAAGACGAAAGCTCCCCAGATACTTTGCAAGCCAGAAGCACTGGTTTAAAACAATTTTACATTGCATGGAATACCTTAGTTTCTTATACTGTAGATAACGGAATATGAACCTTTCATTCATTCATTCATTATGTGAACCACTGAATCCCAACTGGGGTCGCGCGCGGACCAACCCTGGGCAGGTGCCAACACACTGCAGGGCGCTCACACAATCACACCTTTTACACACCAATTAACCTATATTACATGCCTTTGGACTGCGGAAGGAAACCGGAGCACACAGAGAAAAGCTACACAAACACGGGTAGAGCATGCAAACTCCACACAGAAAGGCCCTACAGCCGGCCTCGGGGTTCGAACCCAGGACCGTCTCGCTGTGAGGCGGCAGCGTTAACCACTGTGCAACACCATGCCGCCCGGAATATGAACCTGATTTGTTCTAAAGATTCAGAAAATCTTAAGTTTGCTTTACTTGCATAAATTATGATTTGTGAGCAATATTACAGTATGTCAATTACGAAAATTGAAAATGAAACGAACAGCAGATTTTCTGTTTCACATGATGTGGCAAGTTGTGTCTCCTACTGAACGGACGGCTTCGTTGTGAGGGGCCACTTTCAAAGCACTTTTTACTATATTGATGTAATGCACATTAAATAACATCGTTGTATGATAATACGCTATATAACTGAACATGCCTTGCACTGTTTGTCCCCAGGTGATGATGTCGTACCTGTACTGTGGGGGGACGGAGTCGTTGAAGCTGGCCGTACCCGAGCTGCTGGAGGTAAGAGAGCTCAGAGCAGTTCGAAACGCAAACACATTAAACAGGGCGTTCACACCACTGATCTCAGCCTGGCGCTCTGACAACACAGCGGGAGTTCTCAAGGAGAAACAGATGCTAGAGTTTGTACAGTATTCATGTAATGACAGTGCACCGTGACCAGACTGAAAGAGTACTTACTTTTTGGCTTAGAAATGTAGGACATTTTATTGTATCATGGTTATTTACTACAGGTTTTTACAATCGTTTTCACACGTCTTAATACCGTATCTACATTTGCCATATCCATAGACAATGTAAGCTAAACTGACAGTACTTTTGCATTGCTTTCATTCAATTTAATTTACTGCCACGATTCATTAAAAATAACTGACAATATTTACCAGCAGCAAAATTTACTACAGCATGAATTTACAAACCCTTTTCAAAAGAGTTACCATTCTGTTCAAAAACTTGACAAACAAAATTAAAGGTTTGCTACATTACAGTTTGTCTCATATCTATCTATCTATCTATCTATCTATGTATATACACACACAATGTATGTGTGTGTATTTTTTATGTATAATGTGAAATTGAATGTTGAATGCAGCTGAACGTGAGATTTACTGTATTAGTTTTTAATAAAATAATGACTGTATGAGGTGTCGTTTTCTTCTATACTGCAATATAACGCTGTGTGCAATGCAACATAGTAAATCTGCATACTGCAGCTGGAGTGGCTTATAGGTGAAGTATGACGTGGTTTGGTGTTTTTAGTGCATTTTACATAAAAAGTTACCTGATGTGTTTTGGTATGTGTCTGTGAAGCTCAGTGTTTTTGAAAAAGTGGATACGGTATTGAGACAAGTGTTAAAATGACCTGCAGTAAACCTAAGTAAGAATAAAAATTATAATGCGGTGTGTTACAATAACTGATTTGATACTGTGCTGTTACAGCTGCTGTCGGTGGCCAGTTTGTTCCAGTTAAGAGGCCTGCAGCGCCACTGTGAGCTGCTCTGCGCTCAGAACACGGAGCCGGACAACGCTGTCGGCATCTACAACACAGCCAAGGTGAGCAGTGCTGATCTCATCTGGGTTACAGGCTGGTTTCTAATGATACTGGATCTGTAGTAAAACAGTCTAGTGTCCACTGCAGGGTGAGGATCTGCCCTCCTGGCTGCAGAATCAGATCCTACAGGGCAACTTCTCACACACACACTCTTGCAAGTTTCTCTAAGGGGATTTGTGGTGGTGGTGGTTTAGTGGTTAGGACGCTCACCTCTGTACCAAGAGGTCGTGGGTTCAAATAATACCTCCATGATTACCACCACTAAGACAATTTAAATAGTTATTTAAAATGATATACATAATATCTAGAGTATGTAAATTTCCTGTCCGTGTTTCAGGCTCACAGGGCGCTGGAGCTGAGTGCATACTGTGAGGGTTACTTCCTGCAGAACATGGTGGCGCTGCTGGAGCGAGAGAGCTTCCGGGGGCTGCTTTACTGCACGGGGTCTCGATCGGCCCCCAGCAGAGAACTTCTCCTGGAGGAACTGGAGGCGGCACTGACACGCAGACTCCGAGCTCTCCACCTTACCTCCCGAGTGTGAGATGAGCGCAGCAAGGAGTACAAGAGTAGAACAAAGGAGGACGCAGACGACTACAGGAAATGGAAGGACTGGGAGAAAAAGGACGACCTGGATGGAGACGGAGATGAGTGGAGAGTTACTGAAAGAAAAAAGATACGAAATTGTGTTAAGAAGAAAGGGGGAAATACCGAGATGGACAGAAAGAACTTGTCTACGAGGGACGGGCAACGTGGAGGAAGAAGGGCAGAGTTTTGCTTTTAAACTATAATGACAACCGATCCAGGCTTTGGGAGCTTGCAGCAAAACGGACAATGCAAAAGTGTATAGTTGTGTAAAATAGCAGCAACACTAGCAATCCTTTTAAAAAACAAAGTCAAACCATTTAAGAACAGGCTTTCCTATTTACATATAAGAATGACAGTTTTGTAAAGAGTCCTGATGATAGCAGTGGGGTTGGGCCAAATGAAGTGGGGGAAATGAGTTTTATAAGCTAAATGATAACAGATATAACTTGTATTAGAGACAGGAATTGACTTTTTTTTCTATTTAAAATGTGAGATTATTTAAGTTCACTTTTTATTGTGCTTTATGCCAAACTATTAAAAATAATATAAAAGCATGTGCTGGTTGTACTTTGTGATATCACCATGACACTGTTGCAACTAATTGAAAATGAATCAAAACAGACTTTCAGAACCTCTAATCGACATTATTTTGCCCATGCTGGTTATTTTGATTACTTTTTAAATTCTGTTAATACTTTTCCTAGTTCAAGATTCAAGATTCTTTATTTGTCACATGCATAGTTTAACAGGTACAACACGCAGTGACATGTATCCTAAACCACTTTTTCTTTAGACTGTGCAGTTTAAATTTTTTAAAAAAAGTTAATAGATTAAAATAAGAAATATGGGGAACCAATCTGAACCATAATACAGATAAACATATTTACAGACTACAGAAATATGAAATATGATTTGACATTGATTTACAGATTACAGGATTAAAGAAAAAATATGAAATATTAAAAAATCTAAACCTTGAATTTTAATACCATTTAAACAGATTTACAGATGTACAAATATAACGTTATGTCATAGGTTGAAGTGCATTGTCTGCACACAGTGTAGAACCTGTGCGTGTGTGTGTTCATGTACACTAGTTAAAACTACCGTTTGTGTTGCCACATGACTCGTCCCGTCCAGTCTGCCACTGCATCTGTGTGTTTCCCTTAATTATTTTAAAATCACAAAATAAAATAGCACACTTTCATTAGACAAAATATATACCAGCATTAACAGTGAGCAAATTTACAATACAAACTTCATTCATGCGTTCGCCTGACGCACACACACCTGAATGTGTTTACTACGCCACCTGCTGGTACCGCTCGTCATCTGCAGATTCCGCTCAGTACAGACTCTATAACACATTTACATTTATGGAATTTGCTGTTTCAACAGTAACATAATCATGCAGAGTCTTACCTTCGTGTGCAGCAGCAGCCCCACTCCGTTTACTCAGCCTGGAGTTTTGAGAAAAGTGATGCAACTGTTTTTAACAAGAGCTTTGTATGCAAGCACACACTCGTTCACAAGCTTGCTGTCTCGCTCACGTATTCTCTATTCTCGAACTGTCACACACTTTTTACCGTCTTTCTCTCTGAACACACACACACCTTACCCCTTCTCTGTCCTTAGCTGTGTAGGAACACGAACACACAGTAGATTTACACACGGTGTCTCTTTCTCAGTTGAAACTCACGCACACTCGTTCTGAGGGGACACACACCCACCGGGGGCGTCACTAGGTTTTAAGGACAGGGGGGCTTAGCCCCCAAGAGATGCACACGATATGAACAAACGTAGCGCATGAGCACAAAATTTCACAAACAGAAAACAAAGACTGAGAAATTGCTTTTTAACTTTTTTGGACAGATTAAACATCTTAGGCCACCAACAGATTTGTTGTTTTATTTCAGTCTGTTAAACTAAGCTAAAACAAGTGGCAGAAATCAACATTATGCTAACAATTTAACTTAGTGTGCTAGCCAGGTTTTTATTTATCAAAATGGGGAGCACCTGGTTATTAATTACATGGGACTCTCTGCTGTTAGCTGGAGCAAACCAATTGTTATTACTACCAGCAGTGATGAACAGTTACTTTCTTGAAAAACTTGCGTATAGCCATGTTGTTCCGCTGTGTGCAGCATGTACGCTAGTGTGTCTGCAGGTGCAAGCAGCGCAGCGGAGTGTTAAGTAGCAGTGAAACGTGGGACTGGATTTTCAGTAATGTGGGCGTTCCTCAGAATGTAACCCGGAACGGATTGATATTAACGAAGCACTTGACGCTACCTTAACACTGTGAAGTGAAAAGGAACCAACAGATTTATGATCATATTCAAGTGAATAGTGACATGTTTATATTATTAATTTAAACTCATATTCCGCGTCTTTATATTGAATTTGTCTGCAATTTTTGTAAATAAATAAATAAATAACAAATAAATAACAAAATAAAATAAATAAATAAAATAGAATAAGTAAAAAATGTGTAACACTAAATTATTTTAGGGGTCTAAGAATATTTAGGGAGGCTTCAGCCACCCCAAAATAGGCCTAACGACGCCACTGACACACACACTTGCCCCACCAACCCTCATCACGCACCTTGTCTCCCCTCTTCTACACTAGGGTGACCAGATTTGTTAGTGAAGATAACACTTTGTAGTGGGTGCAAACTGCCGAGATGGATCAGACACGCTGGGGTCTGATCTACCGTCGTTCCGTGCTCTAGACATATCTGCAGGAGAGCTGGGCGATTCCTGACTCACTCGAGTTAATCACTCGGATCCATAAACTAACTCACGAGTCACGAATCTGAGTTCTCCATTAACCCAAAGCCATCGAGTCCTAAACTACACCATGACTAAAATATAAACCACATCACGTACATACATATAATCATTTCAAACTCATTACAAGATTAATACAGCCATAGTAGCAAGTATATCTGCTAAAAAATGTCATAACCTACAGTTTGTTTGCACCGACACTGTCAAAACAGGGATCTTAAGAACTTCCTACAGAGTTGAATCCTCTTTGTAGACTACGACAGCGTTTCTCAATCCCAGTCCTCACGGACCACCGCTCTGCACAGATTCGACTTTCCCGAACCACAGCACAGCTGATGCTACTGATTAGCTCATTAGCAACGTAGGGCCAGCGCCCGACAGTGCAGGAAATAGCGGATATGTTCAGAGCGGCGGGCCGCGAGGACTGGGATTGAGAAACGCTGGACTACGGGACTCGGATCAGTAGCGCGGCGCGAAGCACATACATCCATGAGTAAATCTGTCGGTTAATCTTCTATAGAGCCGGAAATATACAGCCGCATCTGAACCGCGGGTTAGCGATTGTCACTGTCATGAGTGAATCCGTCAGTTAACTTCTTACAACTGGAAACACACTGCCGAATCCGGGGTGTGTTCCCCAAAAGCATAGTTGCTGTTAGCTTTTGGGGAATGCACCCCTGAATCGCACACACGCGGGTTAGCGCTCCCCAAACCACATACAGAATGAATCCACTGGTCAACTTCCTCTAGTGCCACTTGAAAACAAATATTTGCCGCTCTGGTAGCCTTGTCTCGGTATATTGTCTTTTATTTGGAAGTGCATTTATTCTCATCACAAGCCACGTATACGTTCTTTCATGGAAAAACAAACAATTTAGTGCAGCCAGACTCTCTTGGGCGATTTGGCAATACTGACTCGCACACCCGGATCAGTTTAGTGAGTGACTCAGAGGGAGCCGAATCCTCAAAAGGAACCGAATATTACAACTCTAATCTGCAGCACCCCATCAGGAGTGGCCGTCTTTTCAGCCAGCACGTCAACCAGCAGTTCTGTGCGTTTAAATGTGACTGTCGTCTCATATTGCTTCGCCTTCTCAGTACTTACAGCCACTCGATTTTTGCAGTAAATCTATATGAAAAGTTTATATATATATATACACATAAATTGCGTTTACACGACATTTGGTTGAAAAGGATTGTTTTCGTGTATGCAGATTTCTAAAATAGATATTATTATATTGCATTTACATGACATTCGGTTAAAAAAATCTCCTTCACACAAGAACACAAAATGATTCCAAACGTGAATATTTACCACTTGTCTGCGTCATGTTTTTTTTTTCTGTCAGTGAATAGCTGGCGACATGCTTGGCGT
The DNA here is from genome assembly GCA_032718565.1 of Distichodus sexfasciatus. Taxonomy (NCBI): domain Eukaryota; kingdom Metazoa; phylum Chordata; class Actinopteri; order Characiformes; family Distichodontidae; genus Distichodus; species Distichodus sexfasciatus. Next base: position 579,027 of record JAVGVS010000006.1, read on the forward strand.
GGATCACCGTACAGTAGCTTTCTTCATGGTTACCAGTTGTATGTAAGGAATTAAAGCTATTTAAGGCACGCGCACAATTGACCTTAACACGTCATCATTTTAAGGAAACGGCATTTTCTCGTTAACACGCATCCACAGACACCAGAGTTTTGAAAACGCATTTTAGAGGGCGTTTTACGTGTAAACCAAAGGCCCAAACGTATAGAAAATATACGTTTATTTTTAAAAATCCGCATAGGTGTAAACAGGCCCCAGGCGATTTTAGAATCCCAGCCGGACGCATTTTTAAGTCCTAAAAAAAGAGGGCATGTCCGGGGAAAAGAGGACGTCTGGTCACCCTATCCTATCTTACTCTACCATTCGCGGTCTCGGTGGGGCACACACACACACACACACACACACACACACACACACACACACACACACACACACACACACACACACACAGTCTTGTATTATCATCTTTGTGAGGTCCTTCCATAGACTCCCATAATGACTAGATGTATATAATTTTACACCTACACTTAACCCTAAACCTAACCTTAACCTCAGTAACCAAAAGCACATCTTTTACCTCTTTTAGTTTCTCAAATAAAACAACCACATTTTTCTTCATGGTGACCTCTCCAATGTCCCCACAAAACCATAAAAAAAAAGTATTTTTAGAGGACAAAAAGGTCCCCACCCGTGCGCACGCACGCACGCACACGCATGCGCGCACACACACACACACACACACAAGATCCCAGACATTCCTAGTAAGTGAATGAGTTTATTGTTTCGTTTGGTCGTTTTTTTCCGCTCTGAAATTGTTCACAGTTATGTTACAGGGAGTTTTACAGCGTCAGCGTTCGCTCCTGCTCTGCGTGGCCAAAAAGTTCAACGTCACATATTCATTCAGAATTGGATGTAGAAAACAGGATGGTTAACAACAGGTATTGCTTCAATATTTGTTTTGAGAAAAAAAAAAAAATCCTGTGTCTGCAAACTAGGGATGATGAGACAGACGGTTGATGTTCTTTCCTGGTAGAGGTACATGGTCAGGACAAGAGGCGAGAAGAGGAAGCATTTCAGAAACTCATTGCACTAAAGAACAGAGGGAGAGAGAAAGAGAGAGAGAGAAGGGGAGGAAGAAGGACGGAAAACAGCAGCTAGAATAACACGGAAAAAGTAGGGGATGAGACCGTTTTCCTCCTTGAAGTAAAACGGGAGAAGCAGTAAGGGCTAGAGAGGGTGTTTGAACAAGTACACTAGCGCCATGCAAAGGAAAGCCAGCGTCTGGCATGCACACAGCAAATACGAGTTAAAAGCAAAGAGCAGAAAGCTGCCGACTCCTCCGTGTGCCGACGAGCTCTGACTATTTACAGGAGAACCGAGTCGAGAGGATGGAATTTTTTTTGTCTCAATCCATTGTACACGCACAATGAAACAGACACAGCGAGAGGCTGATTCCCTCCCCAAAGAGGCTATACTACATTCTTAAATAACTGTTAAATTAGCATTTTAAACATATATATACTACATTTGTTTTCTCATTCAAAGCTAAGAAAGAAAAGAAAGATCGTCAGTGTCCACATAATTCTCTTAAATCAAGACATAAGAAAGTTCATGGATTTTTCATTTTCTCTCTCTTTTTTTTTATACAAATGAACACACCTGCTGTGTCGTCCTGGTACATACAAACACTCGAGAATGTAAATAAATAACATTCAAGTCATCTAACATTTTTTCCTCTCATATACATCATCTGATGATAATAAGTTAGGGTGCTGATATTGAAGCTGAGCATATATGTGAATAAATAAGGAAAACAATACAAAATTATCCACAATGTATTAAACACTTGCATCCTCCATATTTTACTGCTGGTAATCAGGAGATGAGATATGAACCATAAAACAGCTGGAATTGTAATAATGACGATGATGATGATGATGATGATGATGATGATGGAACTATACAATCAGTGCAATGGCTACTCTGATAGCAGGTCAAACCAAAGGAAATGTTTTGTAAATGAACATCGTAAAATACGAGGAAACTTGTGTGGCAGCACAAGATTTAAATCTGAATCTACAGAACTAAACATTAGTATTACATCTAGACATTTCGTTATAGATAAGAAGTTTGTTGGTCTGTACAACAGAACAAATCATTCATTAGAAGAGTGGCACCAAGCCCCGCCCATTCTGCCTCAGTAGCCCCTCCCTCCCCGGCGGAATAAACATTTCATACAGTCCTTTTGCAGCAGTGTGTGTTTCTTCTTTTTTAGACTGAAGGAAACCAGCTCATCGAAAAGGAATTCAACATTGAAAATGACACAATACAATCTGTGAAGAGTTTCCATCCCCTTGGGACAAACCATAAAGTCTTTGCTCTCTCCTTTTGTCACGATTTTCTTTTTTTTCCTTTTGAGTACATCCCAGAGTTGCTTGTCTGCAAGTTTATACATGTATATATGTGTTTGTGTATTTGTGTGTGTGTGTGTGTGTGTGTTTCAGCAGGTTGAAGGCTCATTGCAGAAAGCCTTGTAGATGTCTGTGTTGGAGCGTCTCAGTTCTGATGAGGGAAAAAGGAAAGGTAAAACGACGGGTGGGACAGGAGGGTGTGTGTGTGTGTGTGTTTTCTCAAGGATGACAGAAGTGTTGAAGAGAGGGACGGTGAGGAAGGATGAAGCATCTGGTTTCCTTGGAAAGCCGCTGGCTCGTGCCGAACAGCGCCCTCTGCCAACAAACGGGGGGCACTGCGAGCCAGGGGTAGCAGGATGGGGAGCGCTAATAGGTTTTCTGGATAATTCCTGGCGGTAAAACAAGTCAGCAGACAGGTGAGGAAGGAGAGAGGGAGGGACACAATAAAGACATAAAAAGCCTTTAGTGCAAACAGTAGGGCAAGTGGAATGGTGGGGAAAGAGCAAGAAGGAGTGTGTGTGCGCGTGCGTGAGTGTGTGTGTGCGTGTGTGGGAGTATGTGTGTGGAGGTGTGAGATTTGGAAAATGCCCTCTTACAGTCCCTCCAACATACAAAAGTCATCATTCATGTTATTTACATCAGTGCTGACAGGAGGAATATCAGCGAATTACAGATCTAGGTGCGAAAGCAAAAAAAGAAAAGGAACAGAATTCTGTCTACGACTCTAATGTGAATATGATCTTCTCTAGGGATGCTCCTGTGTCCCAACAGATGCCACCATCCTGAGATTGTCCCTGGCATTGCCCCCGGGGCATTTAGAGTCACTAGGCTGGGGCTCGTGCCGCCGGGCGTTAGGGGCGACTCTGGTGACAGGCGTGCCAGGCGGGTGGGGCACCTGACCGTTCTTCTCGTCTGAAAAAAGTTGTTTAATTACGTCAAAGAAGTTACTCAATGGGCTGCCTAGGTACACAGACGGGAAGAAAAAGGGAAAAGGAGAGAGAGGGAGAGAAAGACAGAGAGAGAGAAAACAAACAAACAAATGAATAATGGGGTTCACGCAAGGAGTAGAAGCCAGACAGAGGGACAGAGCAAAATGAGAAGCGTGAAGGAAGGTGAGATGGTGAGAATGTGTTGGCTCAGAGGTGTTTCTGAAGCCAAATGATGGCACTTTTTCAACTTGCAATTAAGATGAATGTGGAATAACGAGTTGCTCAATCACAGATCATTCAGCAAACATCACACAAAAGCCAATGTTGGTCCACACAGTCAGCACTTAAGTGTCTAGAGAGGGTAACATCAGGATAATCAATTTCACTTTATGATGGCTCTTTGCTGTCTTCATACTAGTTAACCTGAAAATATCCTTAAACTGTTTTTTTTTTTAATAAATCCTCCTTGAAGGTTTTAAAAACACAGCTTAGGCTGCTTAAAACTTAAAATGGTTTAAGATGGTAGAGCTTGACCAGTAATCTGGTGTATTGGTATTATTAGAGCTGGGTGATATGGTCACAAAATATAATCACAATACTTATTTCTAGATTGGTTGTTCACAACATTTATCATGATATAGATTTTCACATTTTGCTTGAAGTTTATATTGGCTGTTGTTCCAATGTTATGCCTGTTCTTGTGATAGGACTCACACCACACACTGTTCCTTCCACTATATTATTAAACTCATTCCATAAGCATATCATTGTCCCTGGAAAATGTGTTTTCTCAAAAAATTTGGATTATTTTATCGCTCAGCTCAGCACTGTTATGAATGTCATCATTGCATAGTTTGTCCACTACTTATAGTTTGTTATTTATGTAACTCTTGATGTTAGCATTAGGAAACGTTAGGGAGCATCTTTGCTTATGTTTTTGGAAGATACATATCAGCTGATATATCAGGTTTTAAAAAATCAAATATCAAAATTGGTATTCCTCTCAAAACCTCTATTTTGATCAAGCACCAACTAAGCTAAAACCAGCTTCCAGACCAAACTGTTTGAGTGCCTTGCCCACAAAGTAAGAATGGATATTGACAGTATGGATACTTTCTTGTCCATAAAATTATTTAAAATTATTAATGGAACAACATCTAAAAAATCAAAACTAAAATCATACATTCATGGCATTTAACAGAATCTTTTAACCCCAGGCAAGTCCAACCTCTTGGCTAGGCGTACACTTCCTCTAGACCACCAGCACCCCCCTTTCACCACATAGTTCCAGACAGTGGAGTTTTAATGGCATTTGTGGAGTGCTTCCTGTGTGAATGTGCGCAGCTCCTGGGTTGTTTCCCGGTGTTGCAGCAGGTGTGTTGATGTGTTTACGTGGGAACTCCTGAGTGGGAATGTAAAGTCACCCTGCGCAGGGAGCAACTCTGAGACTGTCAGTGTGCGGTTCGCACTGCAGCCTGAGGCTGTTTAACCCACAATGAGAAACACTGATAGATGGAGTACCACTGGGGCTGGAGCTACACATACTCTCTCTCTCTCTCTCTCTCTCTCTCACACACACTTGCAGACACGAGCATACACATTTGCACGCATGCACATGCATATGTGCAGTTGCAGGCACATATAACGCATGCGCAAACAAACATTAACGCATATGCACGTGGATGCACACACACACACACGCACACACATGCACATACATGCACACACACAAAAGCATGCATGCACGCACATACACACTTATGCATACACACTCACATAGCCATGTGCATGCACAAACATACACATACACAAACACACCCCCAAACATTCACCTGTACACACTCACACACACACACACACACCCCAAGTGAGTACTGCATCAGAATCCTTATCTCATGTTTTCAAATTCATAATAGGAGTTATCATTGGGATTTTACACAGCATTTTGTTGCATTTTCACTAGAGATGGGCCGATACCACCTTTTTATGTCTGATAGCGATACCGATATTGTAAATTTGGATATCTGCCAACACCGATACAAATCCGATACAGTCACAGTCTTTTTTTAAACATAAAATAATGCTTTAAAATGTCTGAATACATGACTGAGATTATTGTTATGCTTAAGGAAATGCTTGATTTAAATACTGTTTTCCTACTAAAACAATGTAATAATTACACACATGTATATGCTAAATTATTTGTTTTCAAAAATTGTTTGTTTAGACATGTAAATATTTCTTCTTTCTTATTGATTACACTATAACACTATAAAACTGAAAAAAATTTGATCAATTGAAAATGAAATACTGAAGTTTGTCATTTTGAACCAATTTGGCCTATAAAATGAGCTGCTTTTGCAGAGAACTACATTTCCCACGATCCTCTGGGCGCGCCCCAGAGTCGCGTCACAATGATGCATTGGGCGTGTGTTACAGAATAAACGATGGAAAATCTAAATAAACGGCAGAATTGTGAGTAGAACGCTGGTTATTGTGGTTATTTATCAGCTACAATATGGTTTGTGTCTGTAATAAAGGCCACATTTTGACCGAATTGGAGCATTTTGCGAGTAACACCGCTCATTAAGACAGCGCGTGCTTTTACATCGCGAAAAATGTCGAAAAATGTTTTTATGTATTTACTTCTGTTTTAGTGCACGGAACATCTCATGAATACTTTCACATACAGAGGGATCAGGTCTTGTCTTGAACGCGCCACTGAAAACGTTGTGTGTCACTATTAAGCCTCTGTATGAAACACAAGCGGAGCTGCTCTAGCGAGTAAAATGAATTAAACCAAGCTTCGATTCTGGAAAAATTACCTTGACTATTTTTTTTATAATAGAACTATTCAAGTTATTGGAACAATCGTTTCAGCTCTACTAACCACAGTGCCACTTCCCATGCATAACGAATTGAGTGTACACGCATTTACAGATTGGCTCCATAGAACGGCCCAATGCTGCCGATACCCGATCCAGCCGTTTGAGGGGGTTATCAGACCGATACCGATCCACATATTGGATCGGCTACATCTCTAATTTTCACACACACACACACACACACACACACACACACACACACACACACACACACACACACACCAGGAACCATGTGTATTTAAATCCTAATCATGCACACAGAGCTGTTAAAATCTCCACCTATAATTTACCAGTGACGACCAGCTCGGCTTTACCTGTGAGAATTGAAACATGCAGCGTGTAAACATTCATGAGGGCTGTGCTTTACCTTACGCTGTGACATAAAGGGGCGTGTCTTATTAAAGGGAGGTGCACCTTAAAGGAGTCTGGCAGGTGACTGTGGGTTTTAAAGAGCTTAGTGGGGTGAAAGTTCTGGATCATAAAGTCTTACCACACTTTGACTTTGAGACTTTTCCCGTTTTTCCAGCACAATGCGAGCTGTCTGGGGACAGAGAGGGATGAGGCAGGATCTACAGCAGCTTGTACAGTGGTCAGAACAGATTTGCAGAATGTGCATCGTTGCACAGTGCGCTGACGAAAATTAATAAAGTGGGTAGAGCATGTGTGAGAGACAGTGAACTTGGTCTGAAAAGTCTGGAGGCACCCTGATCATCACGACTCAGAGACTCACTGGAACTGTCTCATTCTGTGATCATTTTGCCTCTTAATCATTCAGAAGTGGAACAAATGAGTTGCTGCCGCATGACATGTGTCTGAACAGATGTCTGAGTGCAGACAAGATGAAGGATCATTGGACTCCATTTTTACACTCGTTACTAAACAAGAAGCACAACACTCCTCTGGGATGCTTTGCTTGTAGCTTATATAAACTCTGGAGATTCTTGGGAACTCGATGTATTCTCACGCACACACACACACACACACACACACACATTGCTGTTACTATCTTTAGTTTGGTTGAAGCATAATTTGAGTTCCAATCGAATTTTGTGTAGCAGCGAGAATTTCCCCTGAGCAGTAGTTACCCATGCAGTGCAGCAGTGAGCTGGAGCTCTGCACACACACACACACTCTGAGCCGCTCAATACCGAGTGATGGGCAGGAGGCAGGAGCAGTGATGGGAGTGTGAAAAAGTAGACTTGACAAGAAGAGGCAGAGAGAGGAAAAAAGACGGAGAAAGAAAGGGAGGAATCTAGAGGTAAAGAATAACAGAGCAGACAAAGACTGTAAGAATACAACAGAAGTTAAGGAAGAGCAACAGCAAAGAAGAAAAGAGAGAGAGAGAGAGAGGGAGAGGGAGGGGAATATGGATAAATGCAGCTGTGGTTAAGCAGAGATGGAGAAACACTCCACCCCGGAGTCGTCCACCTTCCTGATATCAGCATCATGACTCCGCAACAGCCTCTGCAACAGCAGCAGTCTGACTGAACATCTCTGAAGGATTATTCAGCTTCGGGACTCCAGAAGGACTAACATGTTCCTCATTAGGACAATCTGCCTGGAGCACTTTGGGGATAAGGGCCTTGCTCAGGGTTTTACATTTTTTGGATTCAAACCCCCAGTCTTATTTGGTTTCAGGTTTTAGTCCCCCTCAGACCACCCCATATAGAAAAGATCCATATAAATTAGATTTCTATAATCATGCAGGATCAATGTAAGACACCAAATTAATTATCTGACCAGTTTTGGCACATGTTTAAACCTCCCGCTCGGTTGTTTAAATGCCTGTAAACATCAATTAGGGATTTGGACTAACCTAAAACATTATTATAAACTAGACTTGAGTGACTAAAATGAGAAAAAAGTCAATGGAAAGGGGGATCTTGCAGAAAAAGTTTGGCAACCACTGCACTTGAGTATTACCACCCCATTTGACTTTCGATCAAAGCAACCACAAAACTGGAACTGCAGCAGTGGCACTAATTAAAAGCTTAAAAAAAGTAATTATCCGTGCCAGAAGCAAGCTCAAGTAATGATAAAGAAAAATCAGTTTGATAACATTCGAATCCAATTTATTTAGGATTAGTTGCTGTTGTAGAGGCAGCTCTAGCCAGTAGGGGGCGCTGTTATCAAGCTGGCGGACAACACACGGAACTGCAGCAGGCGATGTGAGTCAGAAGGAGAGACATGCATAGAGGAGGGACGAAAGCTCATCTCTTTCTTTTCCTCTTCCCCATCTCAATTTTCCTCTTCACGGTTTAATGCAGCTCTTCGGAACACTCTTTCTTCTAAAACCCCCCTTTTTTTCTTCATAAGCCCATGAAATGAGACCAAAGCATTTTTCATAATATTAAACTCATTATATTTTGGGGTAAAAAAAAATCTGCACCAAAAGTCTCCTGCAGATCATAAATTTAGCTCATATTTTTGACATGTCTCCAACATTATTCCCTAGCCCTGTGGATATAAATGTACGTATGTATGTATGCATGTTAGAGGTGGGCAGTGGTGGTGGGGTTTGTGGGTGGGGGGCCGTAGCGGGTGGAGGGTGATGTGAGGATTTGGTTTTCCCGCTGGCGGAGTGATGTCAGGGGGCTTGGCTGTGGATCTGTGGAGCGCTATGCCGTGCTATGGTGCGGGAGGCATGCGGGTGCAGGAGGATGTTGCATCTAAGTGGAGGCGGGGGGGGGCGGGGGAAGAGTGTGGCGCGCGTTGGGGGGGTGGACGGGGATTTACTCACCGGCCAGCTGCTGGACTCCTGGCTGCTCGTGTGAGCTAAGTAGCTGCGTCTGGATCGTCTCCACCATACGCTTAAAGCGTCGGCTCGGACCTGAAAGCAAAGTTAGTGTGGGCGCCCAGCTCTGCCTTCAAGCAAAGAAGCAGAAAATCATTTATGCATGAGATCTGGCTATAAAACATCATGACATTCATTTCACAAACGGTGGGCTGTTCAAATATTTTTGTCTATCTGGTCAAAAAGATTTTATCACTAGCATACTGAAATCAAACTCCCACAACACTTTTCTAATGTTCTACATCTTTTTTTACGTCGTCATTTTTCTGATATTTGACTGTTATTCTGTTATTCTGTAAACGAAAAACGAAACGAAAAATCATTTATGCATGAGATCTGGCTATAAAACATCATGATATCCATTTCACAAACAGTGGGCTGTTCAAATATTTTGTCTATCTGGTCAAAAAGAGATTTTTATCACTAGCATACCTGGAAATCAAACTCCCTGCAACACTTTTCTAATGTTCCACATCTTTTTTTACGTCGTCATTTTTCTGATATTTGACTGTTATTCTGTTATTCTGTATATTCAGTGTTGTTAATACTCATTAACATTTTGCTTCTTCAATTTGCTCAAAAAGCAGGGCAGGAAATTCAAGTTACTTTCACAAAAGTTTAAGTCTCTAATAAGCCAGTCCTCCCCATAAAAACTCCATTACTTTAGGCATAAGGATGAAAACTCTGAGAAACCCCAAATTTAACTGTAAACCAGATTCCCAAAAAACTCTCATGGGGGACATCTGGCTGAAATCTTGAAAAGAACCTAAACTCAAGTTTAGGCCATGCTCCCCAAAAACCTCATTGAAGGCATTAAGAAAAAAACCTTAAGAGGAACTCAAATTCAAGTGTAGATGCTGTCCCCAACAACTCAAATGGATGACTTTAGGAAGAAACTTCCAGAGGAACCCAAACTCAAGTGTTGACCCTGTCCCCAAAAATTCTTAAAGAGAGCATTAGGAAGAAACCTTGAGAAGAACCTAAATTCAAGTGCAAGGCCTTGTCTAAAATCCACCATGGGAGAATTGATAAGAAGACATCTTGAGATTCCTCAAGATGAATCCAAACTTAAGTGTTGACCCCGTACCCAAAAACTCAAATGGACGACATTAGGTCGAAACCTTGAGAGGAACCCGAACTCAAGTGTTGAGAACTTGTCTAAAACTCTCATAGAGGGAGCACTAGGGAGGAAGAAACCTTGAGAGGAACTTAAACCCAACTGTAGGCCTTGTCCCCAAAAACTCAAATGGATGACATTAGGATGAAACCTTGGGTCATTAGTTAAAAAACCTCATTCCCATAATAGTGCCCATAGATGGCATTAGGGAAAAACCTTACAAGGAATCCAAGCTCAAATGTCAGCCCCATTCTCCAAATCCCATACACAGAGTGTTATGGAAAACCAAAAACCTTGAAAAGAAATCCAAACTTTAGATTTCTCCTAGGAAGCTTCTATCTAAAAAGACCCTCTGTAGACTTTTTTGGCATCTGTGAGTTAATGCAGAACAAGTTTATACTTAAAGTGTTTTTGTTTGTCTTAAATCATATGACTCTAACCCCTCATAGACTGGTTGTATGTACTTTTAACGTGAACATACTCTTGTGTACCCCATGTGGATGGATTACACCTGCCGGGACAATCTTGTACGATATAATGATCAAGACGAGTAACTGCAGTAACCCATTAGGCTGTAAAGTTATGTGTTTGATGGAGAACACTCTGACTAATGCTTCATCCTTTGTTTTTGTTCTGCCTGTAATTGCCCATAGGTGTAGAGATGGAAACTTGATGTAATTTGCAGGGTGATAATGAGAGTGTGGAGCTTCTATTAGCACTGAGACGCTCTGGGTACACAGTGAGCAGGAGGCCTGCTGGAGATCACCAATGACCTCTCTCTTTTTCTCTCTGACTTCTCATCTATATGTCTGTCTCTCATTTCCCATCTCTCTCTCTTGATTATGGGTTCCTCTCAAGGTTCCTCTCCAGTGTCCCACCTGTCTATGTTGGTTTTTTTTTTTAAATTAGTTTTTATCTGTTTTCTGTCCAGCATACTCCGAGTTGCAAATTTGTTTTTTCTCTGTCTGGTTTCTCTCTCCTTCTCCTGGTCCTCCCTCTTTCTCTAACATCCCTTTTTTCATCTCACTGTTTCTTCTTTCTTTATGTCATCTGTTCATCCAGACCTCATTAAATTGCTGGCAAATAAAGCTTATCACACTGCGTAAAATGGGAATAATTCTCATGCCATTTCTCTCTGAACTTCTCACTTCTGTTCTCAAAACAACATTTTTTCCTCTAAAAAAAGTTGGTAACAGCTTCTGTCTCTCGTTCTCTCTCTCAGAATGGAAGATGGGGAACTCTTCCAGCCAGGCTTCCTGTAGAGAAGTCATGTCTAAAACAGCAGGCCATGAATGACCTACACTTTACAGAAAGTGCCACCTCCTCTTTTTCGTTCGCGCCCCCTGCACCTGGGGAGAGGATGTTTAGGATGGCGCCCCTGCAGAGGTTGAGAGGTGGCTACGAATGGAGTTCAGCAATTCAGACGAAACCGCGCTCCCATTATTGATCTGCTTACCACCATGGTGCATTGGTTAAGGGTAAGCGATATTCGGGATAGCCATGATTGTGGCGGGCAGCGTGGTTACCTGAGAGCAGGGTGAAAGGTGACAAATGGATACCATTCTCCTTGGTGGCAGTGCTGCTCTCTGTGCAGGTGATGTCCACCTGGAGACTTCACAACATGAGCTTCTGGAGGAAGGCAGTAGGGCCTGCTGTGGACTTGCTCTCTGCCGGAAACTTGTTTGGGAGATAACACACTGTGACTGAGGCTTGGGAATCTGGGCGGGGAGATGTCAGGAGAGGAGGGCAAAACAGAGAACTGACGCCGAGGAAGAAATGGGGGACAAGACAGGATACAGCATGATGGAAGGAGAAAAGACAGGACACGACAGGAGAAGACAAGATAGGACAAGACAAGAGGAGAAAAGACATGACAGGAGAAGCCAGGACAGGATATGAGATAAAAGGGATGACTTTATGATTGGACAAGACAGGACATGACGGAGAGAAAAAGGAGCATGAAAAAGGCACAATGGGACAAGACAGTGGGAGAAAAAGACATAACAGGACATGAGAAGACAAAGATAGGACAAGACAGGTGAAAAGACACTTGACAGGACATGAGAGGAAGGGACATGAGATGAGTGGGACAGGACATGACATTAGAAGAAAAAGGGACAAAACAGGACACGACATGAGATGAGATCAAAAGAGAGAATATGATTGGAAAAGACAAGTTAGGACATGGCATGAGGACAAAAGACAAGGACATGACATGGGAGGGTAGGACAAGAGAAAACATGGGAGGAAAAGACAGGGCACAAGGAAACAGAAGAAGGGAATATGGATAAGGATAAGAAGAAGAAAAAGAAAGATGAGAGACAGGACAGGAGCAGAGAAGGTGGGACAGGACAGAGACAGAACAGGAGAAAGGAAAATAGGACGGGACATGAGAAAAAAGGACGGGAGAAAAGAAACAGGCAGAGACATGACGGAAGCAAATACAGGAACGGACATGACAGAAGAAAAGAAAAGAAAGAGAAAGAAAGAAGAAAGAAAGAAAGAAAGAAAGAAGAAAGATTAACATTTCCAATCATTTTATCTTTTTACAGACACAAGTCCAGTTTTCTTTTAAATGCTGGAAGCACCAAACCGGAAAATTGCATCAACCTGAAAATTCTGTCTCCGTATTGACAAACTTTCCGTGCAACCGACAGTGAACAAAACGGGCAGCAGGCCATGAAAAGCGGCTTTCACAATAATGAGCACACAGCAGCAGACCCGCCCGGCCTCCTCAGGCCTCCTACGCACCGAGAGCCTTTTACCGCAACAGCATCTATATGCTAATGATCGCTGCTCTCACTTCATTTTCCATTGACCCCCAGCCTCACTCAAGCAGAGGGGGTGCCGGGTGGGGGTGGAATTGAAAGCACTATGGCCTGGCATTATAGCAAACGTCGGCGTAAATCTCAGGTGTGGGATCAGCAACTGTGCGAACATGTGTGTTGTGTCTTGGATGAAATACACCGTCCAATGTTCATGGACAATTTATACAAGATGGAGGCTTACGCATACCGACAGGAAAGGCCTGCACGCGATGTCTGCTGATGGAACTCAGAGGTTTGTCGCCAGTCACCACAAAGATCTGCTCCTCTTTCTCCCAGGTTGATGAAATTAGCGAACCATGACTTTTTGGCAAGTCTGGAAAACAGCGAGACGAAAAAAATTAAAGATGGATACAAATTTACACTTCAATGCAGGAATAATCCTAATCAGAAACACAGGCAGGTATAAGGATCATCACTTCGGACGTGATCTTAATGGCGTTTGATGGGTTAAAAAGACATTAGTTAAAAGCTCAACCAAAAGTCAGTGTTACAATTAGAGGTCAACTGATATTGTTTTTCAAGGCAGGAATCGATAGTGATTATTACGGATTAACAGCAATACTGATATTTAGAAGTAGTATGCAAAAAAAAAAAAGAAATGCCTGTAAATGTTTATTTTACAAACATCAAGCTCAGCTGAAACTCTCTTCTCTCCTGAGTGTGGTGTGAGTGACAACAAGACTTCAGCGCTGATTGGCTACTAGTTGTGTGACATATAGCCAATCAGAGACTGTTGTGGGCGGGAAATTAAATGAAGCAGCGAGTCGAGAAGCAAACGGCACAGAGAGAGAAGAGACGACAGTGGAGCCACAGTAGCGCACCTTGTAATTACTTAATATCAGTATAGTCAAAAATTAAACGTGATGCTGATAAAGGGCAAAATGCCTGTCGCCATTTGATAGTGGCCTGACCGATGTCGGCGACTCTTAGTTACAATGGTTGGGGCTTCATAAGTGAGGCATTCAGAATCGGCCTCCACACAGAAGTCAAGGAGACATGCAGGACAAAGAGCCAGGACCTGATTTATGAGACAGCAGACGGAAACAGAAGCAGGGAGGAATGCAGTCTGTTCCAGCACAGCAAAGGGGGGGGAGCATTATGGAAGAAGAAAAAAGAAAAACAAGAAAACAACAAAAAAGGAGTGTGGTGTGCCGGAGATGAGACACGGCTCAGCGTGAGAGAAAACTCTCTGACTTGCTGCCTTGTGTGTGGTGCTGGGCATGTGGGGGAGAGACTGGCTGGGAGACAGACATGATGGAGGCTCCAACAAGAAGAAGAGAGAGATAAAAAGGTGACAGAGAAAAAACAGACAAATAAATAACTGCAAGCAGTGATTCACGGGGCCATGCAGTCTGCAGCTTTATCAGTTTTATGAATTGAGTACACATATGTTGAAGATTTGATATCTTTCATCTTTTTCTCGTGTTTACGGTTCAAAACTTATTTGACTAAATTTAAAATAGTTTATTAGGTTGCCAATAAGTGGGATATCGACTTTGAAGTGAAGCTTTGCAGCCATATAAAGAAATACCTGAAAATGGGCTTAATAATTACTATAAGAGAGTGTCTAAAAACTGTAAATTATAGTAAAGTTTCCTTATTCAAACATATGTCTTGCTGAATTTGTTTCAAAGTATTGATTTGCATAATATAGCCATATGAATAGGTAAATGACAAATGTGCTCAATAACTATTAAAGAAGAATATGCTGAGATTTAAATAATACGATTTCATATTATGAAAATTAGTGTTAGCTCACTCAGAGCTAGATTTCTATGATATTCAGTGTGTGGCATTGCATTACTATACGAAGCCAAGCACATTTATTTAAAAAAATACAGCCAAATGAAAACCTAAATTAAAAATATACTTACTAATAATTAAAGAAGAATGTCTTGGGATTCAAATAATACCAGTTACATGCAGATTGGATAAAAATCCAGGATCTAGTTGACTAGTTATGCCGATTAAAGAAAAATCCAATATGGGAAAAATAGATATGAGGGTTTATTAAGATTCATCTTGACCTAAGAAGAGTAGTGGGTGGGGTACCAGACCTACCTGCCAAATTTCAAAGCTGTAGGTCTTACCGTTTTTTCTCCACAGCGCGTTTTAAGGCAGAAAAAAAATAAATAAATCGGCACAATAACAATAGGTTACCACGCAGTGTTCCACTGCATGGCCCCCTAAAGATATACAGAAAAAGAAAATGACAGACAGACAGATAGATAGATAGAAAAGACGGACAGACAGACAGACAGACAGATAGACAGATAGATAGACAGATAGTTAGATAGACAGACAGATAGACAGATAGATAGATAGATAGATAGATAGATAGATAGATAGATAGATAGATAGATAGATAGATAGATAGATAGATAGATAGAAAGAAAGAAAGACATGGAGGGAGGCTGACGGAGAGAAACAGACATACAAATGGATAAAACAGAGGAGAAACTGTGCTGTGGAGGCCAGACAGCACTGGGAGAGGTTTAAGCACTATTAGAGAGGTGTGAAAGTGGCAGAATGGCCTGTAAGTGCAGAGAACCTTTTTTCTATAAATGGATGATTATTGCTAAAAACATACAATTCCTCTTTTACAGAACACAGCTCGCATCTGAGTGCTGGTTTTAGTGTTGCCTTTCTCTCCCATTTTCATGCTTATTCATAGAAAGTGTGTTAAACTTCCACATAGCACTCATCTCTGATGTAGTGTTGGGACAGGCATAAGAATGCACATGTACGTGTGTATGTTTGGGTGTCTCTGAACAACTAAAGGTGGGAGCAGGTGGATGCTAGTAGACGTATATGTGAGTGTGTGTGTGTGTGTGTGTGTGTTGAGCAACTCACTCTGGGGAAGACTCTGGTGTGAGGCTAGACATCTCCTCTTGAGTAGGAACTGTAGTTTAGAAAGAGGCAAACAGATTCTTACAGTTACACAGTACACCACTTTAAGCTCATTATACTACATCATTAGTAATGCACACACAATACAACTACTAATGCAATAACTCTAAAACAACAGTAGAGCAGACATTATGTCTATTATATATTGATAGACATATCTTTTAATATATTATAGATGATATCAGTATCCATTCATTCATCATTAATTTTCTGAACCGATTAATCTCTATTGGGGTCGCGGGAACCAGAGCCTATCCCGAGACTACAGGTGCAAGTCGGGGACCAACCCTGGGTGGGCGCTAACACACTCCCCAAACCACAGTCTCAGTTACACCTAAAGGGGCCAATTTAGATTCGCCAATTTAGATGAATTTATACTGCATGCATTTGGACTGTAGAAGGAAACTGGAGCGCCCGAAGAAAACCAACGCGAACACGAGGAGAACATGCAAACTCCACACAGAAATGTCCTACGGCCAACCTGTGAATCAAACCCAGGAGCTTCTCACTGTGAGGCAGCAGCGCTAACCCCTGCACCACCATGCCTCCCCATATCAGTATCCAATAGAAATTATTCTATATAATAGATGGGGTAAGTCTACTTATGGTTCTCATCTTCCACTTTAAGGTTGGTTGTAAAGATTCAAGTGAAGTGAGAAATTATTTGTCATTGTGAACACAGCATACCACAATGAAACGTGACCCCAACTTAGGGACAGTCCCTTGCCCATGAATATCTCAGTGGTACCTTTACCGGTATAGGACTTGAACCAGTGATCTTCCTCCCTAACTGTTACGCTACTAACTGCCCCCCCAAAAAAGGTAACTCTCCTCTTTGTGTATCTTATTGTTTTGGAAGAGAAGATATAACAGGACACGAGAAGCTTCTGTTTCCATATTCCTGTCTATGAAGAGGTTCACATGGACAGGGTTTGAAAATGTAAAACAGCTGGAAGATATACTTCATAGACTAGCAGTTGGTGGTTTAGGCTGGAGCATCAGTGCCATGGGGTGTGTGCTGGTGGGCTAGTGATAGGAAAGCTATCCATTCTCAAATGCATGACACAAGGATTATTTTCCCTGAGGTGACGAACCTTGCAGTTTCCTTCGGTGGAAGCGAGGCGAGCCCAGGAAGCTGTTTTTGATGGAGTTGAGGCGTGTCCTCCATGGCATGCCCCCGATGGACGGGCTGGGGGGCGGCGTCGGGGTAGGGGTCCCAGCCGGACTCTCCTTGGGCGTGTGAACAGGCGTCCCTTTGGGAGTGGGGAGAGGGCTGCCCCTGGGGGAAGGGTGGGGGGTCACCTGTATGGTGGGGATAGATTTGGCGCTGTGGTCAGCAGAGCCGGGTACAGGATGGAAGTGGTGTAGGCGGATCGGGGCGAGGGGCACGGCGGGTGCGACGGGCGCGAAAGCTGGTGGAAGCTTCGCGGCGGCCGATGGGGCAGAGCGCCGCACCAGCGGGCTGCCGGGGGCACATGGCAGCTGCGGTTGGGGCAGGCACGGGGTGGACGGCTCAGAGCGGGCGGCCGAAATGGGTGGTACCTCTGTCTCCGGTAAGGGGTTGGATCTGGTGGCATGTAAGGGCTTATCGGAGACTTTGGGCTTTGCCGGCAGGGTTTGCGTTTTCGGGCATGGAAAGAGGGACTCGGAAAACGAGTTTGGGGATAGCGTGTTGGGTGTGGGTACTGGAGTTGGCGTGGGGGTGAGGGTCTCAAGCTGAAACCCATGGGGATGCTCAGGGGGGGAATCGGTGGGGCTAAGGGAAGGCGACAGTGAAAATTCAGGCGTCTTGGGAGGTACGCAGAACTTTCGACCCGGCTGAATGAGTAGGAGCATGCGGAGGGGGAACGGAACCAGGAGAAACCGTATTGGCATACGTTGAGAGAGGAGAAGATTTAACAGCCACAAAACAGCACAAGAAAAACACAGCAAACATGGACACGGGTGCATCACAAGCGGATCAGAAAAACAGGTGGATGCAGAAGGAGGAAAAGAAAAACAAAGAAAAACAACATGCAAGTTAGCCAAGACAGGAAAACGTCAGGAAGATCAGCAAAAACATTCACGGTGCAGCAAAGTGAACACACGTTAGGCTAAAGGCATCCAGAGAGACACGGTGAGCGGGCAAATGAAGATCAACTGTGCTGGTCCTCACCGCGGAGCAGAGAAGATGAGGTCAGGCTGAAGGTCAAGCAGTAGTGAAGCAGAAATGGCATACAGCGACGATCACACTGTGTGGGTGTGTATGTGTGTGATCTTACTGAGAACTGCGTCAACATTAGACTTCTCATCCGAGTCCTTTAGAAGTTACATAAAGTTGATGCGTTCCGCATCTCACTCTGGAGCTTAAAATATTCTAACGACGAGACTGCCAAAGCTTGAAAAACGACGAGTTCACAAGTTCACACAAGCAAACAGCATGATGAACTTCTCCTGACATCAGCCAGTCTCTATTTTTTGACTCTGCCAGGAGGAAACTAGGTGAACATTTCCATCTGCGTAAAGAGTATGAGTCTCTTAGTCATCTCTGGTGTTAAATTGAGAAAAAGTTCAGGTGTGTTAAATACGGAGTGCGGAACTTCCTGAGGATCTGCAAACGAGCCGCCTCAGCCGCAGTGGAGGAGGACGTGGAATTTGCAGAGTGGAGTTCTCGAATCAATTTTTCTGTTAAATCAGGCGGGTTTGTGTGTCGTGCAGAGCTTTGGGCGAAGGCTGCTGTAATCTGCTCGCGCAGCTCAGCGACTCAGCCGGGGAAGTTTAGCCACAAGCTGCGGAGCTAATGGGAGAGAGCTGAATTTTACACAGCCGCATTAACACTCAAACTAGCACCTACACAGACAGAGAGAAGTAACACACACACACACAGACAAACATAGAACAAAATCACATGGGCACACTGACTAGAGTAGAGGGACACAGACGCTCGTATATGCACACAAGTGTATACACACACACACACACACACAGGAGCCTGCACACCCACACACACATAGTTCAACAAAAACAAAATCCACTGACAGGATTACATTAACACCCACACAAAAACAGAACACACTCATATATCAACACACACACACCAATAAGCACATGCATAATGTATATTTGCATACGTACATGAGTGCATGTGAACACACACTGTCTCTTACTCTCTTAAACACCCACACACCCAGAAATCCACCCACCCACATACACACATATCCACACAGATGCTCACACACACAGGCCTGAGTGCATATGAGCACCTACAAACAAAGTCTCATACACACACATGCATACACACCCTCTCACACAAGCATGCTCCGTTTCTGACTCTTTCTCTACTAGCCCCTGAAACTGCCACCCAAGCCTCAACCTGACAGTCTGAGTTCGCTCATCACAAAGTCAGCATTCTAAACTTCCACAACAGGCATCTGTTAGTTTAACACTCTTCAGCATCTGTGCAGGGCTGGTGACCGAGTCGCAGGCGCGAAGGCCATGTTAGGGGACGGCGGGGGGCAGCAGCAGGGGAATGGACAACAATGATGGGCGACGTGTGGCGAGGGGGGCGCGGCAGGGGGTCGCTGCAAGGCGGCGGCGGGACGAAGAGATACTCACCCTGGGACTGCTGAGGGGGCTGGTGGAGAGGCCTGAGGAGGCACCACTGATCGAGCGTGACCTGAGAAAGAAAGAGAAAGAGAGAGAGAGAGCGAGACACCATCACTTTGGAGAAACAGACAGATTGACTCAGATAAGGGCCTGTGTCCACTAAATGTGTATTTTTTGCGCTGGCAGCACCTATTTTTAATACAAATCCAATGAGCTTCAGTGTTCAGAGTGCTAAGCTCCATCAGCAGGAAAAAAGACGTCGTTAAGGACGTTTTCTTCTTACCGTAGTGCTCAGAGTGCTTCAAGTTGAAATCCTTTTAACTTTTAGAACAGCGCTGGGCTTGCCAATGCCACTTTTCTCTTACTAGCCAATCAAAATCGAGGAAGGGGAGGGACATACATAGTCAAGAACTCACTAGGAACAATGGCGTTGTATTTTGGCTTTATTTACACAGTTTGAATAAGGCAAAAAAACTACAATTATGTAATCAAACCCCCAATCAGTGCAACTCTCCCAGCTGTTTTCTTGCACAGTTTAGCTCATGCACCTTTCTACGTCACAAAGACACGCGAGTATCTAGTTCAAACGCTGCCGCTAATGCCAAGATGCCATTTCTCTCCATTGTAAAGATAATCTCTTTTATGTCGGCTAAACTACCTGCCTCAAAAGAAAAACATTACAAGGTTTACATGAAATAGGAACCAACGTGGAAGTGCCCAATGACACTTTTCGTAACTTAGCAACAGCAAGCGCTGAGAGAAGCGCTGACAAAGTGCTCTGGAAGTGAGGTTTTGAGCGCAAAAAAAGGTGTTTGGTGGACACAGGCCCTTAAGATGTTGCAGAGTTCTGCTGAAGGGCACAAAAGTGGCAGAAGGGAGACTGCAGTGAGGTCTGGGCTGGCAGTAGGGCTGGGGATTTATCGTAAATTAACCGTCATTCAGAACCTCTAATCAGTGTAATCTTGGTCATATTGGTAAATTTGATTATTTTTGAAATTCTGTTAATACTTTCCCCAGTGTGTGTTCATATCACTTTAAAGACATGCTACCGTAGGTGTTGTCATGTGACTCTGCCCCATCCTGTGTGTGACTAAATCTGTGCATCATTAACTATTTTAAAATCACAGACATGCACTTGAATTAGAAAAAATATCCCAGTTTTAATAGTTGAAACAATGTAACACAAACAGCATACTCTTTCTTTAACAAGAATCAAGGTAAAAATGTTGAAATAATTGTGGTATTGAGGTCATATCGCCCAGCCCTAACTAGCCTTGAAGAAATCAATACCCCACACAACACACTCACACGCAAACTGACACTCTACAGAGTATAATCTCTGTCAATGTTTCTGATGACAAATCTCCTCAAGCTCCCCTCCTCCAGCAGAGAGACACCGCTGTGCGGGCGAACAACTTTAACAAAGGCCGGTTTTCATCTTTCCAGTGCTATCCGTCACGACGAACCGAGGCCCGTTGCCCATCTCTACCGACAGATGTCTGTGCAGACGCTGGCGCACGTTTCAATCACCTCTGAGCAAGAGCGAACAAATTATCGGTCGCCGATCTGTCTTCATCAGGCAAGATGGCTGTCCGTGCAGACGGAGCCCAGGTGTTCTCTTTCTTTCCTATCCACCTTTTTCCTCGTTCCCTCCCTCGCCTCTCTCCTCTCCTCCCTCGGTATCTCTGTTTTCTCCCTGTCGCTCCGTCTCTTCCGCCCCCTCGCTCTTTGCATTCCTTCATTACGCTTTCCCTTTCGTTCAGCTTTTTCTCTCAAGTTCTGCCTCTCCCCGTTTCTCTCGTTCTGGGTTTTCCTCAGTTTGCGACTTCTACAAGTTAATTTCTCTCTGCTGGGCTGAGGGGTGTGTGTGTGAGTGTGTGTGTCCATGCCCCAGTGTGAGAGAGGGAGGAAGAGTGCCACTGAGGGATGCTGCTGACGGCTTTAGAGCAGCTCAGTCATACATCTCTCTCTCTCTCCTCACCTTTCAGACTCATCACAGAACAGAGAGAGAGAGAGACAGGAGACAGACAAATGAAGAGAAGGACAGAGAGGTGGACAAAAAGGTAGACCGGGAACGAGAGAAATACTGATTTTAGATACTGGTATTGGAAAACGAGAGTATTAAAAGTCAGAAGCAATTGAAAGAGAGAGTGAAGGCATAGAGACTAAGAAAGGGAGCAAGAGAGAATGAGAATTCAGTAAGACCAATGAAAAGATGGAAAATGAAAGATAAAAATACAGGGAGGTAAAGAAAACAAAGAGAAGGGGAGGATGAGAGGGAGAGAGGAGGAAAGAGAGAGGGGAGAAGCCAGACAGTGACAGAGAAAGAGAGAGAGATGAAGAGAGAGATGAACAGAGAGGGGGACAGAGAGAGTAGGGAAGAGAGAGATGTGAGGAAGAGAGCGAGGGATGAAGAGAGAGAGATGGACAGAGCGAGGGGGGATAGAGACATTGGGGGTATAGAGAGATGGTGAGAGTAACAGAGAGAGGAACAGAGAGAGGCAGGATGGATGAAGAGAGATGGAGAAAGTAAGAGAAAGGAATGGAGAGAGTAAAAGTGAGGGGAGAGAGAAAAGAGAAAAAGGAATAGAGAAAGAGGAAGAGAGGGGGAGAGAGAAGGACTGAGAGAGGGAGGTGGGATGAAGAGAGACGGAAAGAGAAAGGAGGAAGAGGTATAGAGAGAGAGAAAGAGAGAGAGGAAGAGAGGGGGAGAAAAGGATTGAGTTTAAAATTTG
This sequence comes from Distichodus sexfasciatus, assembly GCA_032718565.1. Lineage (NCBI taxonomy): Eukaryota > Metazoa > Chordata > Actinopteri > Characiformes > Distichodontidae > Distichodus > Distichodus sexfasciatus. Next base: position 601,218 of record JAVGVS010000006.1, read on the forward strand.
TTTATAAAACCCACTTAAGCAGTTTTTAGAAATAAGAAGGACATATTATTTTTGCCATATATCATTAATACACTAAACTGCTAAAGAAAGTCTCTAGACGGCACTATTCCACATTTTCCAGATCAAAGCTACACTACATGGAGTGATGTGAGCGGCGCTTAGCGTGGGCGATATGAAGGCTTAATATCACAGTGTAAATGTCACGGGAGGCTCTTCTCTCCCTAATTCTGTCCATCAGTTTGTTCTGAGATCAGTAGAGCTCTCTGGTGAACTGCGTCTACAAGAAGGCTGAAGTTTGTGACACTGGCGGGGTTGTCTGAGGCAGGTCCAGAATGCCACGGGACAGAATGCTGGGGCAGCAAAAAGCAGTTGGGCTGGGGGCTGAGGCTAGAGATTGGAAAAGTAACAGGGGCATTTAACGCAGGTTCAGAATGCTGTGAGGCTGTTTGCTGGGGCAGTTTGCTGGGGCAGCTCACTAGGATGGATTGTTGGTTCAGATTGCTGGGGTAGTTTGCTGTGGCAGATCACTGGGGCAATTCACTATGGTGGATCACTGGGGCAAATGACTTGGGCGGCTTACTGGGGTAGATAGGGGGTGCAGAATGCTGTGGTAGATCGCTGGGTAGATTGCTGGGGTGGATCACTGGGGTAGATCGCTGGAGTAGATTGCTAGGGCAGATCAGTGGGGTGGATCACTGGGGTAGAGTGCTGGGGTAGGTCGCTAGGGTAGATCGCTGGGGAAGATCGCCGGGGCAGATCGCTAGGGCAGATCACTTCGGTAGATCGCTAGGGCAGATTGCTGGGGTAGACCGCTAGGGCAGATCGCTGGGGCAGATCACTGGAATAGATTGCTGGGGTAGATCACTCAGGGCAGTTTTTGGGGCAATTTGTTGGGGCAGTTTGCTAAGCCAGTTAACTGGAGTAGATTGCTGTGGCAGTTCACTGAGGGAGTTAAATGAAATAGATCACTGGGGCGGTTTGTTGGAGAAGTTTGCTGGGGCAGCAGGTGGCAGTTGGCAACAGGGGCTGGGGTGGAGGCTGGTTGGGGAGGGTAACAGGAGCATTTGAGGCAGGTCCAAAATTCTGTGGGGCTATACACTGGGGCAGTTCGTTAGGCCAGATCACTATGGGCAGTTCCCTGGGATAGCATGAGGGCGGATCGCTGGGGCAGCTTTCTGGGCAGTTCACTGGGGCCAATCCTTGGGCCAGTTTGCAGGATGAGATTGCTGAGGCACTTTTACTAGGGTAGATTGGTAGGGTAGTTCCCTGGGTAACCAATGCTGTTCACTTCACCTACTGTATCAGTGGCCATAATGTTATGGCTGATCATTGTACAGTACATTAACGCCTAATAATCTGACAAGTCTGAAGAAGAGAAAAAGTGAAAGCCCAGGACATACAGTATGGCATCATCCCTACACATATTTATCACAATCCCTGTGCTATCTCCTCACAAACATCAGGCCTTTCCGTCAACTGGTCTGAAAGATTGAATGTGTCACAAAATAGATTTCAAAGCCTGTTTTCTTTCTGATATGCTCTGATCTCGAGTTCTCTAAAGCTGAAACATCTAAAGGTCTTGGGTTGGAAAAGTTTTCTGCTAGAAAGAGATAACACAAATACACAAATACACACCCCCCCCCAAAAAATGAGTGCACCCACAAAACACATAAGTACATGTAGTATATAAACGCACACCAACAAAAAAAAGTCAGCCACACCCCAAAACATCACACAACCCATCTCCTATTCAGGAGCAGACACACACAGCACTTACACTCACTGCTGCAAGAAAAACAAGAGCTTAGGAAAAGCAGCACAAAAACAACTGGCATCTAATCATCTATTCATCATGGATATGAAAAGAGAAGCAGTAATCTAGAGGAATTCTGGTTATTCACTGTATATACTTGAGGGAAGTGCAGTTCAGGGTAAAACACACTTGCATACGGGGAGAGCACGAAGATGCAGGGAAGCTTTTCTCTGTTTTCATCCACAAACACATGCTGCAATCAAATCCAGTTCCGTGTATGAAAGTTTAGCCACGACGCTGCGGCACGGCACGCAGCCCGAAGTCATGAATGACATTCTCCAAAAAACATTTTTTCTTATTAAAATTCATGTCTAGCAAGCAAAACTAGCATCCCATGAATAATGAAACTGCAGAGCTTTTAATTAGGGGCATCAAAAAATAAGGAGGCTTGAAATCTGTCAGGGAGAAGACAAAAATAACGACCTTAATCACAAATATTTTCTATGTTTTTTCTTAAGAAAGTTAAATTAGTATAAAATTATACAACTGCAGAATTGTGTAAGAATGTTCTTCACCTTTTGTAAATTCAGTTCTAACCTAAAAGCAAATCTGCTCAAGTTGGTTTTAAGAACAGATTTCCTCGTAAGAACAGTTGGTGACTGAGTGTGTCCAAGAAGTAGATGGAAGACAGGAAGCGACAGATGTTCTTCTTCCTGTAGCCGAGCAGCTGCCTTCTCTTACCACTCAATTACCTTTCAGTGATATGTTTTAAAAGCCCCAGTTGCCTTATGTATCATTCTAGGGGGGTCAGGTCATCTGGAGTCAATTCCCAATTTCATTTCTGCCATCAGCCGCCGCGCTGACATTTGAGCGTGAATGAAAGATGTAATAAAAGCGCGGGCCGGGTATGAGCTGGGGAATGAGACGGAGAGGGACGCCAACTGAGCTCCAGGAGAGAAAAACGCCCCCTGCGAACGCACACCGATGACCAGATGTGATGAAATCCTCCTGGAGTGACACGTAAGCACCCCAACCTAGTCGAAATAGCAAAAAGTAATTCATTGGAAGAGTATGAAATTGCACGTTGGCCATATTAAAGAGCCAATGTAGAGTTTTCTTTTTAGAAAGAGAGAATGGGGGCTGAAAAAGGGGGCTGGACGGAGAGGCTGGAATTGGAAAAGCAACTCTGCATCTTCGTGGCAGGCGAGAGAGAGGTGTGGTGGGGGTGAGAGAGGCAGGTGGGCTACTATAGTACCTTTCCTCTTTGCTGCACCTGGGGTGGGCCTCAGAGATATCCAAGCTTTTACTGAACACTGTTTTACTGAAGCGGGAGACAAAGTGAACAGACAGTCAGGGAGCCCACACTGCTCTCCACAATATCCCCAAATCCCTCCTATCAATGGCCAACACCACGCCTTTCTGCTCTGTGTGTGTGTGTGTTTGTGAAGATGTGAGTGTGGACAGTTTGTTGAACAATTTGTTTTGGCACCCAACTGGTTTATCACCCTATTGGTGATATCTTTTGTATTAAATAATGGTAACAATGAAAAAGCAGAAAAGTTACACTTTCATTACTGAGGTTATACAAGCAGTTATGGTTTATGGGTAGGCATAGGGTTATTTAGCTACAGTAATCATGGGGAGGGTCACTATGGAATGTAATCCTTACAAATTATTTACAAAATCTATCTATCTATCTATCTATCTATCTATCTATCTATCTATCTATCTATCTATCTATCTATCTATCTATCTATCAGTTATGTATGCATAACGGTTTATGCTTGGTATCAAACAAGAAATGTGTGTCTTTTACATCTGATTCTTAGAGGTTCCATATTATGAAAAAATCACTTTTTCTGTTCTTTGGACATCAATTTGGGTCCGTACTGCCTCTACACACACTGTTAATTTGATAAAATATGGTCAGTATTTATTTATGGTTAGTATGGTTATGGTTAGTATTTATTTATAGTATTTATTTATGAATGTCAGAAATTGTGCCATTTAGATTTCTCTCCTATTTCTACGTCACAGTAGGGAACATTTGAATAACTTCACCCTCCTGTCTGAGAAGCTCCGCCCACCAGGTAGAACTGCTAGTGCTTCCTGATCCGCCATGTTTTCTCGCAAACGCTAGCGTAGGAATCGCAGTGAAGAAGTCTAATGGCGGAGTGTTGTGTTGAACATGTCTGACTGTATGGATGGTCTGTTAGCAGCAGCCGTGTGGATTATTTTCACATGAGATAAACTCTCGCCGTGCTGTCTACACCCCGGTTCCAGAGAGGGACGTGTGTGGGCAGCAGCGATTCATTTGCATTTAGGAATACTAATAAGAAACAGCCTGATCTGAAAGGGACTGAAATAGAGGGGTAAAAAGCAGGTGAAAATGCCTTATCTGAGATTAATTTTCAGGAAACTGTTATTTTCAGAGACATGTTTAGTGAATCTCATAGACCTATTTTAACTTGTTGAAAAAATGTATAATATGGAACCTTTAAGAAAAATTAAAGGCTTTATAATATATTTTCTATGCCCCAAATTGTTATTGGATCTTCAGATCAAACAAAGACATCTACTTGTATCTTATTTTCCCATTAAAGTGCTATGTTGTGCTGAGACCGGGGGGATGTGAAAAGTTTCAGAACAGTAGTAAGTGTGCCTTAAAACCCAGCAGAAGGGTAAATGCAGGTGAAAAATAAAATATTAAAAGTAAAAGGCTAAACGGCTCCTCTGCATGTAAGTCATAGCAGTTTAGTGGTGACATTACACCAAGGGCCATGAAGCGATCATCAGGCAATTTATTTAGATATAGCCCTTAATGTACATACTGTAGACAGCAACATTATATTGTATTGTCACATTCAGTGTGGGACTTTGAGCTAAATGAATACATGAATAACAAAAATAACCTACGGTATAATAACAATAAAATATTTCATAGCCTAGACATTTTCCACTGAGTAAATGCGTGTGTGTGATTTGCCGCACCTCTGTCCATGCTGTGTCATGTCAATGGCTCTTCGTGCTGGTACAGGAGACCCCCCATCTGTTACGCTCAAAACCTCCATGGACTTCCGCTCCGGTCTCCTCTTACCGTGCCGGTTCAGCATGGGAGAGTCAACTCGCTTCCGGGGAGGGTCTGCACTCAAACACACACACACACACACACACTTCAATCACAGGTCCAAAAAATAGCATCAGTGGCCCCATCCACAGTCGATACAGGGCAGTGATCTGGAAAGCTTCATTCAGCAGCTCCATTTGATCTCAGATTGATTACTGCAGCGTGTGCCGACTGCAATTAAGTTATTAGAGCGGCCGGTGGAGCTGCTAGTGCTTCTGTTGCTGCTGGAGGGTTTGACCAAGTCTAACTTAAACTTGCATCAAAGTCGACTGGGACATCTATCAAGAGTGCCCGAAAGACGGTGTGAAGAGCCATCTGTTCCACTTTCATTCTCTAACTTGAATGACACCTTAGTAATGTCAGGGTTGTACATAATTACAGTGATTCTGTTTTTGGGTGGCGCACTCCAGCAAACTGGATCCTGAATTGTTTTTAAGACATGAGTCAGGTTTAATTTTTGGGTTCCGACAGCCGTATTGTGTGAAAAAAGTAAGACCTTTTTAAAAAGTCAGCATCATTAAATAAAGCTTAATTAAGACTTTATAGCAGCAATTATCATGATGTCATGATAATTGTGGGTTCGAATCCTACACTACAGCACTATCCTCATTGGGTCCCTGAGCAAGACCCTTAACCCCAAGTTGCCCTCACTGTCTCTGAAATTAAGTCACTTTGGATAAGAGCGTCTGCTAAATGTTAACAATTATCATGAAAATGTCCTTTTCTCATGTTTTTCTGCATAGAAAAATCAGTGATGGGAATTAACGAAAGTTAATGATGCTACTAACATTATTTAAACAAACAGCCACGTAGCTACACGCTACTTTGTTGAAAGAGGGGTATTTTCAAGCAGGTGTTTCTCACTGGTGTTGAATTGGCAGAACTGACATCTGATAATCTGATAATGTTCCTGCACAGCACACGCTTATTGCATCATAGCATACTCTTGAATTAGAGAGTGCAGTTCATCTTGGCAAAGACGGAAGCAAGAACCGCTGGCCATGTTGATATAAATACTTGAATCTAAAATGGGATACGGACAGAAGTTACACATTTGAGTGTAACTTACGCAAGTGGAAAATCAAAACACTCTCTACCTCCAAAACCTCACTGAAGCCTTATTTTCATTTCCCTTTACGTTGTTAAAAATATAGATTTTCAAATTACTTTTGACATTTTATTTCATATTTTAAGTTTAACATTTTTAAGAGTGTCCCACATCTCAAACATCAAGTATTACTGGATGAAACAGCTTAGATGAAGTTAGCTAGTTTTACCTCTGTAGCTTGTAGTACAGCTAACTACTATATTAAAACAATGAGCTGTATGTAGCTTAGCAGCCTTTCGTCATTAGTAGCTTTTAGCTTGAAAATTTGTTCATAAAAGTGTTTCATCCCCAACACTGCACAAAAAAACAGACATGAGACTATTTGACCCATAAGTCTGTATGAGAATAAATAAAAGCCCACCGATGTCGTTGCGTGGGGGGAGGTTCTGGTCTTCATGGCTTGGGTATCTCTCCTTCCTGTCTAGCAGCAGGAAATAGATCATCTTCTCCTGGTTGTCACTGAGGAAATGAAAAATGAAAAACAGCAAGACCACCGTGAGTGCACCTGCAACAAAGGCACCTGGACGGACATTCATTTAGCAGAGAGAACATGAACGGAACACTCATTTCCAAAAATTTCCACGCCAATGTTGTGCTTTGTGGTGACTTGGGACGCGAACACCCCCTTCACACTGGACTCGGCAGATCTCAGATCTGCATTCTGGTGCTTTGAAGCTTTATGAATACCAGCCCAGGCTCCATTTATCAGAGACGGAGACAGTAAGAGGCTGTCGCGAGGAGGAGGAGGCGGCCGATGAACGTGCCACTTGCTCGTGATATACGAGCTCTCCACATGCCGTCCTTAACATAGCTCCCTGTCCAGCTGCAACTCGCCCAGACCCATATCAGCACACAAAAAATAGAAAGGTGGCTAAAATAAAATCTCAGAAAACATCTCGATATAGAACCAGAACAGCTCAGAGGACAAGATCTGAAGACGTTGGAGACGAAGGAAATAAGTGTAGAACTGGCTCACAGCCCGTCATGAGGTTACTGCTGTTTGACGAATGACTCACCCAAAAGACAAGCCTGGGTCCTTTGTGTGTGTGTGTCTGTGTGTGTGTGTAGATGCTTTTTTAGGTGCTTGTATTTTCCCAGATTTAGTTCTCTGTCTCTGTGTGGGCCATGACAATATTTTGGGCACATTTTGAAGGTTTCCAATATGAAATATTTAGAATTGAAGTACAGATGCTGTGTCTATAGGACACTATAAAAATATCACACAAATATAGCAACATTGTAGTCAGTGTGTGTGTTGGGGTGTGTATCTGTTTAAGGAAGTGAGGAGGGGAAGAGGATTCTGAGTTTTAGGTATTTGCGAGAACCTGACCATGCAATAAAAGACAGCAAATCTAATATTTGTCAAATTTATGTTTTATGAGGATAAAAAAGGACCAAAAGTGAAAGTGAGGACCAAAATTGGTTTTTAGTAAAAAAGTTATTACTGTAAAAATAGCGAAAAGATCTGCTTTTGTTCACTGAGCTTAAGGTAAGGATTAGGTGTAGCTGTAGTATTATTTATTTAATAGTATTCATTTTTATTATCCAATACATATGGGAGTTAGCAGAAGTCACAGCAGGATGTCTGTGTGTTTGTTAGCATAACAAAGTGTCATGCGTTCAATTAGGGATGTGGCGAGACACTCAGCCAAACGAGACGAGACGATACCGAAAGTGGGATCATAAGAACGAGACGAGATGACATTTTAACACTATTTTAAAGAAAACTTCAATCATGAAGCATATGACTGGAATATGGCCTTTTATTTGACTGAAAGACCTAGAAAGTCAACTGCAAAACAGTGCGTTTAGAAATTTAACTGACTGTACTCTCTCTTGTATGATTCCTCGTGCATCTCTTCACACCATTACTGTGCATCATCTTCTAACTTCTAACTTAAGTTTAAATAATCTAATTAAATTATCAGTTTACATTATAAATATAAACACGTTAAATAAACTATGTTAGAGGCGCAATCCCTGCAAAATTAAAGGTTCCATATTATACATTTTTTCAACAAGTTAAAATAGGTCTATGAGCTCCACTAAACATCTCTGAAGTAGTTTGCTGAAAATCCCTCTCAGATTAGGCATTTTCACCTGCTTTTTACCCCTCTATTTCAGTCCCTTTCAGAACAGGCTGTTTCTCATTAGTATTCCTACATGCACATGAGCCGCTGCTGCCCACACACGTCCCTCTTCGGAACTGGAGTGTAGACAGCATGGCGAGAGTTTACCTCACATGAAAATAATCCACATGGCTGCTGCTAACAGACCATCCATACAGTCAGACATGTTCAACACAACACTCCGCCACTAGACTTCTTCATTGTGATTCCTATGCTAGCGCTCGCAAGAAAACATGGCGGATCAGGAAGCGCTAGCAGTTCTACCTGCTGGGCGGAGCTTCTCAGACAGGAGGGTGAAGTTATTCAAATGTCCCCTACTGTGATGTAGAAGTAAATGGCAGACGTTCCACTGCACATTAAGAATTTCTGCACAAAACTGATGCCATACTATTTTGCAAGACAGATTTTAACCTTGATGAGAAATATAGTCACGTTTTAATCTTGTGGCACGAGATATCGTCACACCCCTAGTTCTAATTCAACCAGATTTAGCATTTAAGCACATCCACTGACTCAGTGTGAACTCAGAACCACTCACTCCTCTGATAGCAGGTCCTTCATCAGCTTGTTCTTGTCTCTGAAGCAGCCAAGCGAGTGCATGCTCTCCAGCACGTCCGGGTCGATGTCATCGGCGGAGGGCAAGCTGCCGATGGCCACCTTCCTGGGCACGGGCTGCTCCGGCTCGGGCTCGTTTTTCCCCCCACTGCCACAAAACACACACACACACCAAACACGTCAGCACTGAGCAGCTGGGCTTCTACTCAACACACACCACAAACTCCTGGGTTACTCCTAATACACTATATACCAGAAAAGTGTTGAAATTAAAATGTTTACAAATGGTATTCAGATTTTTGCATTAAAGCAACAGAAAAATGGAGTAAAGTTGAATCTCATGCCAAACAGAACTCAGGATATCTCCAAGGCAAAATTATTGGCGCCCTCAAATTAATACTGGCACACACTTTGGACACAAATACTAGGAAGATGTTTCTTGTCAGGTTTGTCACAGAGGGCTTAATACTGTACTCCAAAAGTGTTTAGATTTTATTCTGCTTTGCTCTCAGTCAAGAAAACAGTGCCAGAAGCTGCAAAAAGCAACCCCAAAATACCTGTGAGCCTGCCCTATGTTCTGTTTGGGAGGGATTCTTTAACATGAAGGCCTTATTGAGTTTTTGATAAATATACATTTTCTGGGAGAAGCGTAGGAGTCTAAACCTGGCTCTTTCTGTAAGCACAGCAGGTATATATATACAGATACAGGTCCACACCACATAAAGACATTCATACAGGAGTTAGTCCCACATTATAATAACTTAGAGCAGGGGAAGCATTTTAAAGTAGCTGCATCAACATCTGTAAAAGTACAATTCAACAAAGTTTATTATTCTCACATTAAACTTAAGGGTACTTTAATAATAAAATCATAAATATAGTCGCAAGCACCAATGAGCGGGGACCAAGCACAAGTTGCAAAAAGCAGAACAAAATGGTCAGCACTGACCCTCAGCAGTGTCTGTGTATATGTGTAAAACAACAAAGTGAAGTGACAAAGATGTGAACAGAAATTTGTGACTTGGTAGTGAAGCTTTTTTTGTTATGACTGCTTCAATAAGTTTATAAAGGCACTAACCTCTAACAGTGTTCAAATAAGAATTGTGTGGTTATATATACTGTAAACATGACATGACCTGACCTCTAACATTTTAATGTAAATTATAAAAGCTCTGTTATGACGTCACATACATTCATGTAACATTTTAGTACCCCCTGTTTTCTTTTGCTATAGCGCCAAATATAGGCCGATCACTATGATTTTACGGTTCAAGCTGCACAATCCGTTTTGTAGGGAAAAAAATAAAATAATAATAATAATAATAACAAAGAAACAAGTACAAGAGGGGTCCATAAGCACTTTTATTTTGACCCCTAATAAATGATTCTTCTTTTTAATCACTTGTTTTAAGTTTACCTGTAAATTTACATGCAATTTGTTGAAAAAATAAATAAAATTTTACAAAGCACACGATTGGTCTGTGCATTTCCTGTATATACCCATTGACTACCGTAAATGTGAAAAGAGTGCGGGTTAAAACGGAAACAGTCCGCTCAAATCTTACAATAGATCAGGGTCTGTATTTGCGTCCGGATCCGAACTGTGGTCCGAGTCTTGGCTCTATATGTCATATTTCGCCTAAAACTGCAGGTGATGCAGAGCTGTACAGCGAGAAATGTGGGCATTTGGATGATGCGTCCGACTACAGAGGGGTTTTAAGACAGGGGAGCATGACACAGCTAGACAACCCTGTTTAACCAGAGTTCTCCTCAGCTGTTTACAGCCCCTCTCTCTCCCTCTCTCTCTCTAGGAAGTTAGACAGCAGGATTATGGGCATGTGAACAGACAGCTAAACCCCGCTGGGACGACGGATCCTCGTCCTTGCTGGTGACATGTAGAGGCTGTGCCATTTATCTCTCTCTCTCTCTCTCTCTCTCTCACACACACACACACACACACTCCCACTTGCATCTCCATCTCCCCAAACCCTCCCCATACCACAGTGAGTACCATTCATAAAGTTCCTTCACTGCCTTTGTACTGTCATCCCAACACACACAGACGCACACACACATTAATAAACACACAGAGCACAAGAGCAGCAAGAGGAAGAAAGAGATATGGATACTTACATGTACCACGTATGCTTCTGGATCTGTTCTAACTGTAGGAGGGAAAAAGAGCAAATTCAGTCTCAACATGTTCATCTCAGAAGTGAACACAGTGTGAACAGCAAGGACGGGTTCCAGCAGGAGTGAGTGTGCACCAGTGTTAGAGAAACTACTTTTAAACACTAGATTAAGTTATATTTGAACACAGCACAGCACACAGCGGACCAAAACCAAAATGTGACCTCTGCATCTGACCCGTCCGTGAACCGATATATTTGGGTGCTGAAATTTTCATTGTGATCCTATCCTTTAATATTCCCAGGCTTGTCTTATAAAGGCTCAGTTTTTTAGGCTTTTGCCCATAATTCACATGAGAAATTTTGGCCTGCAAACATTCTGAGCTAGTTCCGGTCCATTGCTGTTCCTTTTTTTGCATTATAGGTTCTTGAGGACGTCTTGGCAGTAAACAGCATTTTTTGTAACAAGGTATCACTTTGACATGCTATATCACTAGGTGTAACAAAAAAGGTTCTGGACAGCAGTGTTTTACACGTAGCTTCACTACAGACAGACTAGTGAAGAGAGCCGTAAAATTATTAGAGTCACTCGTCTTAATGAGCTACTTCCCAACACTGGTCCCTACACACAGCTGACATAAGAGGACAGAGACAAGAGCAGAGAGAAATTTCAACATTACAACGACAAACCAGGTTTGGATAAGTTAAAGTCAAAGTGTACTTGGTCATATCAGAGACAAGATGACGTGGCTCCAGTTTTTACAGAGGACAAAGAAGGAAGAAGGCACATTGAATAAACATACAGTATATAAATAGACGATAAAATAAAACCTGAATTAGAGGCAGACATGAGCAATATTAGTTATGTAGGGTAGTGTGATATGTGCAAAATTGTGGCAGCAGTCAAGTGGAGAAAAATAACAGTCCTGGACTTTTTTGCCTTGAATGTACATAAGATCTGTAGCAGTTTAATGTGAATACTCTAAACGGACAATCTATTAAATAATAAACAGTAAGCTAGAAGTAGAAAATGAAGACGTGCAATTTCGCCACGTGAGGAGTTTGAATAATAATATGTGCACCAGCAGTCAAGTGGAGAAAAATACAATCACAGTTTTGGAATGTACTTTTGTGCATTAACGGCCTGTGTCCACCAAACGCGCTTATTGCGCTGAGAGCACCTATTTTTAATACAAATCCTATGAGCTTCAGTGTAAGCATCACCGAAAAAAAAATACCGGTGGCGCTTTTCGTAACTTAGCAACAACAAGCACTGAGAGAAGCACAGATAACGTGTCAAGAAAGCATTCTGGAAGTGAGATTTTGACCGCTCTCAGCGCCAAAAGTGCATTTTGTGGACACAGGCCCTAAATGTGCGTAAGATCAGCAGCAGTTTGACAAGAGTATTCTCTACAGACAATCGAAAGAAAAAAGATAAAGATAAAAGATTTAAAAGATTCACATCCACACTGATAAAGTAACATTCCGTAGGAGAATCCAGCCGATCTCAAAGGAATCCATCCTGCCACTTTAATGTGCTGATTTGAGTTAAAACATAAATCTCCTGTGATGTACACACACTGAACACACACTCCTCCCTCACTACTGCTCTGAAAACACGCTTCAGGAAGAGACGACCTTGACAGGCCAGAGTGGAGGAGAGAAGAAAAAGGAGTTGGGGAGAGAGAGAGAGAGAGAGAGATGGAAGGTCTAGAGGGAGACAGAGAGAAAAAAACAGTAAGACAGAGACGGAATGGAGTGAGACAGAAGGAGAGCTGGTGTGAGTCAAAGAAAGTGAAAAAGAACGAGAGACAGATATAAAAAGGGATTCAGGAATGAGAGAGAGAGAGAGAGAGAGAGAGATGAAATGAGACAAATGAGGTAGAGAGAGACAGACGGTAAGAGAAACAGAAGAAGAAAGTGAAAATAAACAAAGAAAGAGATAGAAGGACAGTTTTCAGAAAGAGAAATAGCTGAAGTAAGATGGGGTAGAAAGTGAAAAACAGAGGAAGACCAATAAGAGCTAGAGCAAGACAGAGTGAAAATAAAGAGAGAAAGAGACAGACAGACAGGGTTAGAGGGAAAGAGGGGGGTAGGGTGAGAGAGTGAAAATAAAAAAAGATAGATACAAAGGGAGGTGGGGGGAGAGGTAGAGTTGAAGTGAGGCAGAAGGATTAGGATGAAAAATGGAGTAAGAGAGAAAGAAAGATGGCGTGAGAAAGAGATGAAAATAAAAATGAAAGGGATGGAGAGAGAGAGAGAGAGTGAGTTGAAGTGAGAAAGAATCGGTAGAGTGAGAAAAAGAGTAAGAAAGAAAGATGAGACAACGAAAAAGAAAGGGGAAAACAGAGGGAGACAGAGAGAGGGAGAGTGAAAATAAAAAAAGAATGAGTAAGAGAGAGTGAAACAGAGGAGAGAGAAAGATGTAGAGAGGGGGAGGGTGATACAGAGAGAGCAAGAGAGAGAGACGGAATGTCTAGAGGGAGACAGAGAGAAAAAACAGTAAGACAGAGACAGAATGGAGTGAGACAGAAGGAGAGCTGGAATGGGACGGAGAGATGGCGAGACGAAGTTAGACCGAACGGGAGAAATGGAGTGAGACAGAGAGCTGGGGTGAGACAGGATGAGATATGGATGAGATTGAGGTAGACACGGTGGGATATAAAGTGAGACAGAGAGAGAGAAATGGAGTGAGAAAGAGTGAGACACAGCTGAGACTCTCCCACAAACACCAACCTCTCAACGTCCTTCAAGTTCCCTTGAGATTCTCTTTCAACGTTAGCACCAAGAGCTGTGTGATTCGTGTGCTCAATCTTAACCCACATTACACCCCACCTACCCAACACACACACCCACACGCACGCACACACACACACAGGGTAGATGAAGCAGAGCCGGATAACACAGTGATAAATGACCTCTCGTATGTCTGTGATATTAGCATTCATTGAAGAGCTGTAGCGTACAAATCCACCACAGAGAGACATAGGGGTCAGAGTGTTGTTGCAGGTGTGTGTGTGTGTGTGTGTTGACCCGCTATCTCAATATGCACTCCGCTTCACAAACAGAGCAGCCAGCGCTAGAACAAAGGGCACAGCGAGGAGCACCAATCTGACTTTGAACTGTCAGCACAGATTTATTATTTATATTTTATACGTGCCGTCCTTCTTTCTGTCTCACTCTCTGGCTGCGTGTATCATTATCTGCTCCCGCCCAAAAAGTCACAATGTCAAGGTCGAAAGGCAGTTTTCCAGACAGGGGCAGAGACAGCATTGAGAAGCAAAAGTTATAGTAAAGAGAAGCTTGGGAGTGTCTTTTTGAACACATCTAACGTCAGACTAGTTGAGGCTAAGCTGGACTGGTACAGTCTGGCTGATTAAACCTTCAGCGGAAACTCCAGTCCAGCGTCCACACTGAAAATCCAAATACTAAAGGGTGGAACTTGAGGTTTTGGAGAGGGGCGGTGGGGGTTGCACTGGACAGTATTTTGGGGTTCTAATAGGGGTGTCGAAATGAATCGCACACTCGATGCATCGTGATGCGGACGTGGACGATTCTGCATCAATGCAGTGGCAGACCATCATCGATTATATCAGGGGTGTTCAACCGGCAGTTCGCGGCCCCCTGGTGGGCCAATTTCATTTGATTTATTTTTCAAAACATTTCCAGATGATTTGGGCGTCTTTATACATAATGAATTTTGTGCAAACATAAAAACATAACATAAAAAAAATACTCCCAATACTGGACAGCTGAGTGGTGATCCCTGGGACAGAACCAGTATAATCATTGTATCATTGCAAGAGCTAAGATTCTTTATTTGTCACATAGAAAAAGTTTTTAAAAAGTAAAACAAGGAATACAAGTTAAAAAGGTAAAATATGAAAAATATTATATAGACTGTATAGGGCTGCGACTAACGATTATTTTGTTAATCGATTAATCTGATGACTATTTTTTCGATTAATCCATCATTAATCAGAAAAAAAGAAAAAAAAACCCTGCATCCAGCATTTATTAATAAACCAAACTGTCTGTTTCTATTTTTTTCTATATTTATTTTTTACTCTCTAACATTATAAAATGGAAAAAAAATATTTTCTGACTAATTGAAAAATTAATAAATATTAAAGTTTTGGTCATTTTTAGTCAATTCGGACACATTTTGCCTTATTTAACTTATTTTTGACTTATTTCTGGGAGAGAACTACATTTTCACCCAAGATGGTGTTCCACATGAGAGTCACGTCACAATAACGCAGGACGCGTCGGAATAATCACTGAAAATATCCAGTAAATGGCTGTATTGTGAGTAGAACGCTGATTGTGTTTGTTATTAATCAGCTAAAAATGAGTTTTGTCCGTAATAAATGGGAAGATTTGACTGAACTGGAACGCTTCAGAGAATGACTACCCAGTGACAGTCATGTGCATTAACAAACAGAGTGTGTGTTTATATCGTAAAAAATGTCATTAATGTGTTTCTACGCGATTACTTGTTGTGATTAAGTTGTTGTGACGGCAAGACACAGGACTGGTTCTCGTCTCCTTCTTATTCTTCTTTTACGGCAGTTGTCATCCAGCTTAATGCTGCTTTACTGCCACTGCGGCTTTTGGTTAGCTTACTATATACACTATATTGCCCAAAGTATTCACTCACCCATCGAAATAATTAAATTCAGGTGTTCCAATCACTTCCATGGCCACAGGTGTATGACTTCAAGCACTAAGGCAAGAGATTTTGGACAATTCCATGCTCTCAACTTTGTGGAAACAGTTTGGGGATGGCCCCTTCCTGTTCCAACATGACTGCGCACCAGTGCACAAAGCAAGGATCATAAAGACCTGGATGAGCAAGTTTGGTGTGGAAGAACTTGACTGGCCTGCACAGAGTCCTGACCTCAACCCGACAGAACACCTTTGGGATGAATTAGAGCGGAGACTGTGAGCCAGGCCTTCTCGTCCAACATCAGTGTCTAACCTCACAAATGTGCTTCTGGAAGAATGGTCAAAAATTCCCATAAACACACTCCTAAACCTTGTGGAGAGCTTGCCCAGAAAAGCTGAAGCTGTTATAGCTGCAAAGGGTGGGCCGACGTCATATTAAACCCTATGGATTAAGAATATGGATGTGATGTACTTGAAGAATGGGATGCGAATACTTTTGGCAATATAGTGTATACATATAATATTTAACATGTATAAACCAAATAATAAGTACTCATAATCAGAGTAAAACAATGAAATATTTGTGCCCTATCCACTCTGCCAAACCAATGCATGAAAGACAAAAAGGAAGTACTTACCGTTAGCCGCTTTCCCGCATCCACCTCTATCATGCCCCGTAGGAGGTTCTGGCAGTCGGGCGGGATGAAGTGTGGCATGTGGAACACTCCCAGCTTCACTTTCTCTAACAAGTTCCGTAAATTATCGTCGTCGAACGGCAGCGCTCCCTGAGGGAAAGAGCACAAGCCGGAGAGAGAGTGAGAGAGGAAGAGAAACAAACATGGGAAATTTAGGCCAGTGTTAAAGTGTTTAGAGATCAATTAGAGCGGCGGATGGGAACACACCGAAAGAGGGACGAGTTGAAAAAAGGAAGAAGGAAGAACAAAAGAGAAAAGACTCAGAAGCAACTTTTTCTTTCACAATTAGCCAGGCCTGGTGCCTCTCTTGTTAGCTGAGCAGTTCATCAGCCGCCCTGACACCCCACAGACATGTGTGTTTGATGAGTAGCTGCTCCGTGGCTAAGCCGGGCTCATATAACTGATGATCAGAAGACAGCCTAACTACAGGGGAGAGAGCCTGTCAAACACAATCAAACAAATAGTGTTTTAACACACCGAGCTGAGGGCCAAGGCTACGTGCCCGCCTCCCAGCACACACTCTCAGCTCTGATGAAGAAAAAACATGCTTTTTGGGAGGGGAGAAAACAACCTTCTGTAGACGTTAAGGAATATGAGAATAATAAAAGAGCAAAAAATGGTACAAAATCAAAGAAACACACAAAGCAGGCAGGTAGACAGACTTCAAATCCCGCTGGCGGAGTCTGGGAAGATTTTCTTAAAAAGGAGGCGCAACAAAAGAAAACGAATATTAAGAAAAGGCAAAAGGAAAGAGAACTATGTTAGGGAAATTAAAGTGGAGATATTTGCCATTCTGTTGGTAGTACAGTTGCATAAGAAAGACTTTTTTCAGATTCAGAAACATGAAAACAAGCTTTCCGTTCTGCAGACCTTTAAAAAACATTTTTGTAAGAGCAAGAAATTATTCTCACCCTGGAAAATAAAGATCTATCGAAAGTAACCCACAACTATGGTTTTCGGGGACAAAATGTAAAATTTGAATTTTACTCCCCGTAGTCGTGTTCTGAATATGTAAAACTTCAGGAGTTTTTAGAGTTCCCTTTAATCTTTTCACCTACAATCAATGAATGAATCAGGTTGATCTGGAAACCAACAGTGGCCAATACTTACTACAAGTAAAGCGAAGAGAATGACTCCACAGCTCCACACGTCTGCTTTCCTCCCATCGTACTTCTCCCCCTGAGAGAGAGAGAGAGAGAGAGAGATTAAAGTCTACCCTTAGCTCATCAATGAGATGTATGTATAATGTCATTAGCGGGCCATGTCTGCACACACTCACCCGGATGACCTCAGGACAGGCGTAGTGAGGTGACCTGTGGAGAAGAGAACATGAATCACCTGCTGCTCTCATTGCCTCATGGGAAAAACACATCCCATCTCATAACACACATCAGGTTGCAGCTTTTTTTAAACCAGCTTTGTGAGGTGAAAGCAGGTTGGGGATCATGCAAAACCCACAAATCACACGAGCACAAGTCCACCTGTTCCTTTAGAACAGCTTTTTGCATAGTGATCCCAATTTTTACCAGTTGCAGGTTTAAATTAACATTTTGCTTACTACAAACTAGGGGTGGGAATCGAAAACCGCTTCTGACTTAAAACCGGTTCCAATTGATCAAGTCCATCAGAATTATACATGTCCAACGTTATCAATTCTTCTTAACGATTCTCTCATTTCCCAGCACAACGTGCTGAAAAACTGACAAAACATCAGTATTTTTCATTAATCAGAAAATATTTTTCCCTTCTGGAATGCTAGTGTTTAAAAATAAATATAGGAAGATGCATTATTTGTTATATAATAATTTATTCTATATCCTGATGGATTCCAAATGGATAAAGAAGTGTTTCCACCTTATTGTTCTTCATAGTACTAACCCTAGAATGTCTCTGCAGAATAACAACTCTGAATATCAATATGAATGTGTTCATGTTCACAGTCTTGTGCAGACATCATATTGGGAAAAATAAAATTGTTGTTTTTGGTGTTTAGAACTACTTTTTTCGCACTCAGAAAACTACTCAGGAACCGATGAGAGAATTGATAAGGAATTGGATTGATAGACAGAATCAAAAATGGCATTGATTTTGAAATTAAAATTTTATCAATTCCCACCTCTACTACAACCTGACAATTGAAAACATTGACCTTAAGTAAGCAATTCTAACATTTTAGTGGGGAAAATGAGATAACATAATTTACTATTAGCCTTACAAAAATTTTGGCTTCAGGCAAACAGTCGCTGTTAACCTTCGGCAATGTTGCCGCAAATCTGCAGGAAGGTGATATTTTCACATGCAAATTAGGTTTGTGGCAAACTTGTGGTGGACTTTTAGCAAACTTTATGCACCTGGCAAATTTGTCACCAAAAGTTCACTACAAGTGTACCACTACTGGCAAATTGCTTTGGCAAATACATTTGCAATTGGTGGCAAGTTGTCATTGTCTCCAGAACACTGCCGCAAGTTTGCCACTAGCGGCTAACGATGCGCCACAAATTAACCAGAAGTTTGAGGCAAACCTGTAAGGATAAGAATGAAACATCAACTTACATTTCATAATACACTTTGTCTTAATGAGAACCCTGGCACCGTCTCCTTTGAATAAGTCAGAATGGAGCTGGGAAATCTGATCGTGGATCAGCATAGACACTTGCTGGTTTTTACATTTTAAATTTTCCACTCCCCCTTTTTGAAAACTTGCCAAAAGCCAAAGTTGCGAGCTGCTACTATATAACACAATCAGATCTTTAGCCCAACAACAATTACACATATTCCTGAGAAATATCAGTAATGTTAATACACAAACTACTAGGGGACTGTGAAGGTTCATAACACCATACACACTGTCTGAGAACTTCAAACAAAGACTCCACACACCAAAGGTTATGCTAATATGTGCCTAGTGTTTGCCAATGATGTACCTCATTATACAAACAGATTCAGCTAGAAGAGTGTTGTCAGAAAAACGATGGCAAAAAAGGTCAGGAAATCTCGATCTTGGTGAGGCTGATGAGAGGAGAGGAAAAACCCAGAAGAGCCGTCTCACTCGGGTGAGAAAACAACTCCCTCATTTCTAATGACTAGAGACATGCTCCGGCTGTGTAATGTACACCAAGTTACCAAAACACGTCCAGCTTTTAATCTCCAAACTGCAAGTGATGCTGTTGGTGCTCTTATTTTTATTGCTGCAAACCCCAAAAACGCATCGCTCCTGACATGCGGAAATTACTCTTCTCCAATGTGAGGCTGATTAGCACATTTGCGGGATGCAGCAATCGTTCAGCGCAGCCGAGCTCCCTCCTCGTAAAATGAGCAAAACCCAGGCTATTAAATACGGGACGGGAACATTAGGTGAGCGTAACTTTCTCTCAGATTTCGGGAGGGGGAATGGGTGATGAAATGAGGCCCATTAAAAGAATGGATGGCGTTTTTGGGGGAACTCCCACAGGGAAGAATGTCAGTGCATTAATCCTCGCCGAGCTATTCTCTAGAGCTCATTTCCTCGTTCATTTACATAGCAGCCATCAACAACAACAACAATAACGGCAATAAAGAAAAAGGCAAAAGTTGGTGAAATCATTTTTAAGAGGGCGATGAAAAACCTGATGGACTGCATGGGCTTCTGACTAACTTGTGTTTACTGAGTTTGAAGGTGTGTGTGGTTTTGTACAATATGTGTGTAGAAAATCACACTGTAAAAAAACGCTGTAAATTTAGAGGTTTTGGGATTCAAACTGGCGACCTTCCGACCACAGGACAAACGCCCTAACCGTTGCGCTACCAACTGCCCAACCAACTCTCTGAGGTGTTGTATAAGTTGTCTATAGTAGCTTTGCTGTCAAAACACATTTTCACTCACTGTAGAGCAGACTCCTTGTTGAGGACTGAGCCTCTGTTACACCTCCACTGCGTAATTCTCCAGCGATACCCTGCGGATCCATTAGCTAAGTGTTGTCAAACCTGCTCAAGGGCAATCGGAGCGTCTATGTTAAACGTGAGCAGTCGCACCCACACGGGGTGCAGATGTCAGAGATAAATGCGTGCAATTAGCAACTGTCATATTTGCTACGGATGAGGCGTCTCTCCAGGCAGGTGAAGTCTTTCAAGAAGCCCTTCTCCAGCAGTTTCTCATTAGCCCTAACGCCACGCCACCATGAAGACTTTGACACAAAGGTCAATCAAGAATTACATGATGGGTCATCACAGATGAGCAGCTTGAGACAAAGCAATAATTGGAGAAAATGTCTGATAACCAGCAATGATCAGGTTAATTGCTAAATCACTCCACATATCTGCAAATTCTGAGTTTGATTTTATTGCATGAACTCTGAAAGCAGAGAACATCTGAATGTCCCAAATAGGGCAAATGAGAAGTGCACTTAGGGGGAAATTGGTCTTTTAAAAACCAGGGAATATCTGAATCATTTTATTTGTGACTTCATTTATCAAGCTTGAAGAATGAATCACTGAAATCCTTGCTTTATCTTTTAAAATCTAGGCATTTTTAAATGCCATGAATTATTTAGAGAACTCATGCAGTTAGTTGGTTATGTGACGTAGCAGAGTCGGTCCTAAAATGCTGCAATTAATAATTATGAAGAGTTAGAGGCTTTTAAAATCTTTAAAAGGCCCTTTCTACAACTACAGAATTCAGAGCGGTCAACACACTCACACTTTAACATCTTATTTTAGAAAAGTGCATTATAACTTTATTATTATAACAGACTTGGGGCAGTTAGAAGCATTACGGTTGGGGTGTTCGCCCCGTGATTAGAAGGTCGTTGGTTCAATTCCTGGACTGGTAAAGGTACCACTGAGGTACTCATGAGCAACATACCGCTCATGTCTGCTGTTCACTGCCCCTTCACACATAGATTAAATACAGAGGTCATATTTCATTGTGATGCACTGGGTGTTGTGTAGTGGTGTGCTCACAATGACAAATAATCACTCGCTTTCACCTTTTCAGTCCAGTAATGATTCTTTCAGCTCATGTTCACTGTAAATTTTATTGAAAGTCTTGAAACTTGTTGAACTTATTCATATAGGTTTATTCCAAACAGCAACTTGCTAAGTGACACATCACAGAGTCCAGCTAAGTCACAAGAACATTCAGCTTCCATGTTCTTTACATCACTAATGATGTCATGATGAGAGTGCCACTAGAGTAATCTGCTGCTATTGTCATTGATCATGAGATTTACAAGTTATCTGACTCACGTAATGACATCAGACCTACCCTCTATAGCTTTAATTAGTCTCTGTGAAGTCACCAGATTACAAATACGTTTTAGTTAAATGATGCAAATACCAATGCAATCCAATTGTTACTCCTGAATCATGACGCCGGCGGCGGGATTGGCCCATGTCTCCTGCCTTATGAGGACTCAGGGTGGACCTTAAGGCTGTGTGACGTTAGTAAAGAGGTTAGACAAAAGCCTGAGTCAAGCTTGACCCCAGGAACCTTGTGACCCTTACAGCTTTTGAAAAGGTTAAAACCATCCAGAGCTCGCTGTCCCTGAGTGCGTGTGTGTGTTATGTAATACAGGGCAGGTGTAACTCACCTGCAATTATGTAATCATCCTATAATGATCTGGAAATGTTCCTGGCCCTCCACACTAATGTGCTGCCTGATAAGCAGCTACAGGTGCACTTTAAGTGCTTAAAATTAGAGGATGTGTTGGTCATTCTTCGGCCACTTTAGTTAAAAACTGACTCAGATCTAATGTTTTTTTAAATGTAATGGTAAAGTTACTTTTTTTTATTAAAAAGTATAATGAGGCTAAAAGGCAGAATTCCAACATTATTAGGCAACATTTTAAACTCAAGTTAATAAATTACACAAGTTTTTTGTGTTTAGACCAGTAATTTCTGGTGAGAAAAAGGAGTGAAAGAGAACAGATGGGGAACCAATGCTTCTGATCAAATTGGTCCAAAATAATACAGAATAATAGAGAAAGGTGCAAATAGTGATGACAGGGTTTCATTAACTGGTCGCAGTTTTTGGGAAGTGTAATACCTGACCTTGCACAACAGAGCTGTGAGCGTGTAAAATCGAGGGAAGCCACATTCTCTCAACTTTGAGGT
The DNA here is from genome assembly GCA_032718565.1 of Distichodus sexfasciatus. Classification (NCBI taxonomy): domain Eukaryota; kingdom Metazoa; phylum Chordata; class Actinopteri; order Characiformes; family Distichodontidae; genus Distichodus; species Distichodus sexfasciatus. Next base: position 623,472 of record JAVGVS010000006.1, read on the forward strand.
AAGACTTCAGAATTTACTATAATGGGAGAGCAGCGCTATGTTTTTCACAGAGAGATTAAAGCAAACATCATTTATAAAGATTGCAGAGCATTCGGGCCTCGCCAAATCAATACTTCACTATTTTGAAAATGAATATAACAGTTGGAGGGGAGCGTAATTTGCTATGACCAGGTCATCCAAGGCCATCCCACAGGATGGCAGAAAACTCACAAGCCAAGTGAAGCAATTGCTTTAAAGGTCAAAGAAGCTGTGGACAATCTGTAGAGTCATGTTGAAGCATCTCCTCAAGATGCAAACCTCGGCACCTCACAGAACAAAATAAGTCAGAATGAATTTCCAACAGGAGCTGGTAATGTTCCGGATCAAAGTTCGAAAGGAACTTCAGCCCTGTACTGGAAAGGAAAGTATGAGAGGGACTGCAAACGCTGCTACAAGCTCATGATGCGGTGTCATGGCTTAAGTGTGCATTGCTGCCTCTGGAAATGACTCAACAGGTCTTTCTCAGTGGCATAGGTGAAGATTGGAGCAGGAGAATGATTTCTGAAGGGTTTCTGGTACGTCACGCATCTGAAGACCATTTAAAATACACTACAGGCTTAACCAAGGTGTTCTGCAAAGAGAACGTGGAAAATTCTAAAGTTAAATGAGCCAACATTTTATCCAATATGCTGACCTGGACTGGACTTTAATGACAGAACTCTCACCTGGTTTCTATAGAGACGTCACCATCTGGAACCAACAGGAGCTTCTTGAATCTTAAATGCTTGAAATATTGAATTAAATGCTAACTTAAGTATTATATTTCTACACACATTTATATACATGCCCATGAGCGCAGTCTGGTTTTGTCCAGAGGAGGATGGAGTTCCCTTTGGAGTTGAGGTTCCTCTCAAGACTTCTTTTACAAAGGGAGTTTTTCTTTGCTTCTGTGGCCTTAGGGCCAGGACATACTTAACGCTCAGAACGCTTACGTGCACGCATCACGGCCGCCGTGCGTTGCCAGTGTTCTGTTAATGCTTCCTCTGCACGCAGTGTCAGAAATTAACCCAAACGCCTATGGGGTTATTTTTGTGCCTTAATTCTGAGCGCGCAGTGGAGCAAAATCTCGGGTCTGCTCATGCTCAACTTTGCCTGCCCGAAACGGTCTATGTGCGCTCAACACTGGCTCGCAACTCCGCTTTAACGCGCGCACTACTCTGACTACATGTTCGCACGCAACTCTGCTTTCTTGCTCGCACAACACAGCCATCACACTCGCTCGACTTGGCACTGCGTTATAAATGTGCCTCATTAAACCAGACAATCACATCCTTGCAGAAAACTGATTGGCTGGTTTCTTCTTCAATCTGGTCGCTAGTTTGGTTCCAAGTTCAGTTTCTGGGTAAAAAGTATTATTTTCCGGTATTATCTGTTCATTCATTTTTCACATTAAAGCAAGATTTTAAAAAACTGTATACATATATTTATATATATTTAAAGTCCTATTTATTTCATTTATTTATTTTGGGCACTCAGCCCTCCATATATCAAACTCGAAACAAAACTAGCGACCTGATTGGAGAAAAAGAAATCAGCCAAGGATGTGATTGCCTGGTTTAATGATGAACATTTATAACGCAGACGAGAGTCAAGTCAGGCGAGAGTGGTGGCAGTGCCGCACGCGTGTGAAAGCAGAGTCGTGCGCGAGCACGAAGGCAGTGTTGAGCGCACGCAGGCTGTTTCGAGGGAGCGTGCAGGCAAAGTTGAGTTGCAGTACCAGCAAAAATTGGGGAGGTGGTGTGTCCAGGTTTTGGTTCGTGAAGTCAGCATCGTTGTTTACTACATGGATGATCAGAATGCAAATTATTTTTATCTTCAACATCTCTTTTCCCTCATTTCACAGCAAAACCGGCTGATGTTTTCTCGCACTACCGCCTTCTAATTCTTCCTCTTCTTCTGTCACTTTACGGCAGACTGGACATTTTTATACTGAATCACTGCCACCTGTTTGAATCCTCAATATTAACAAAAAGTATGCTCCGAGGTATAGTCAGTCCACCGCTTACGTAGCAGTAGCATCCACAAGCGTGCACGTCACTTAGCGTTAAGCACATCTCGGCCCTAAGGCTTGCTTGTTCAGGGCTTGGGTAGGTTACATGTAAAGCTGCTTCTTAAAATGCTCTAAATGAATAAAAGTGAACAGAAATAAATTTGAGAAAGAGGAAAATACTCATGAGCCCCAAAACAACAAACTTCACTCCTGCGGCTAACGTCTAACAGGCTCCTTTAATTTTCACAACTGAAAAATAAATCCATCACACAGAAATAACAGTTGACGGGCTTCATATTCATCTTTGAATCCCAGACACAGATCTGTCATTCTTTTTCCCCCAACTCCCTTATCCAAAAGCACTGATGCTTCTGTAGTCCTTCAAAAAGGCAGATGAGAGCGAGGGAAGGAGAGAGAGAAAGAGAGAGCTGGTGTGTGTGCCTGATATGAAGCAGCTGTCTCTCTCGCTGACCTGGTTAGAGTTACTCTACAGGGAGGAGGAGGAGGAGGAGGAGGAGGAGGAAGAGAAGAGGTGCTGCGCATTCATAACAGCTAATTTCATTTAGAGTTCTGCTTCCTCTCCCAGTGACTTCACCTCCATCCAGCTCAGCACACAGCAGCAGTGAAGACGGAGAGAGGGATGATTGAGGGAAGTGAAGACAAAGGGACGAGAGAGAGAAAATGAACAGGCTGAAGAAGAGATGACAGAGAGAAGAAGGAAGGCGGGAAGGATATGGAGAGATAAAGAGAGTGAGAGTGAGATGAATAGAGGGAAGGAGAGAGGGATGAGGGAGAAATAAAGACAGAAAGAGAGAAAGAGGAAGAAGGAAGAAGAGAGGGAAGATTAGGGCAAGTGAGAAGGAAGGATTGGGAAAAAGAGGGGGAAGAGAGGGATGACGGAGGGAAGTTAAGTGGAAGGAGGGAATATGGAGAGAAACAAAATGAGAGATTGATAGAGGGAAGGGAAGAGAGCTGAGGGAGGGAAGTAAATATTAAGGAATGAGGGAAGTGAAGATCAAAAAGGGAAGGACATGGAGAGAGAGAAAGAGAGAGAAAAATGATAGGTGAAAGAAGAGAAGGGTTATAGAAGGAAGTAAAGAGGGAAAAGTGAAGCTTGTGGAGAGATAAAGACTGAAAGAGAGAAATATGGATACAGAGGTATGGAGAGAGTGATGATGGAGGGAAGTGAAGGTGAAGAAATGAGAGAGAGAGAGAAATGGATAGGCAGAAAAGGAGAGGGATGATGGAGGGAAGGGAAGAGGAAGAAGTGAAGGATATGGGGAGATAAAGCGTAAAAGATAGAAAGATGCATATAGAAGTATGGAGAGAGATGGAGGGAGGGAGGGAGGGAGGGAATGGAGATGATGATAGAGGGAAGTGAAGATGAAGAAACGAGAGAGAGATAGAGAAAGAGAAAGGGTAATGGACAGGCAGAAGAAGAGTGGAATGATGGAGAGAAGGAAGGGAAGGAGGAAAGGAAGTAGATGACATGAGAGTGGAGAAGGCAGAGTGAGGCAGAGAGAGGTGAAGAGAGTCACTCGCTTAACGAGACTGTAGTGAAAGTGCGGTAAAGAGACCCCCCCACCCTCTGAGGCCGGTGCAGGGGCCGATGGAGCCGGGGCCCCACTACTCACCCACAGCTGGTCTCCAGCAGACTGTCCCCAACCTGCAGAGACGCCATGCCGAAGTCCGCTATCCTGATGTTGTTCTTCTCGTCCAGCAGCAGGTTCTCAGGCTTCAGGTCCCTGTGGCTGGAAGACAGGAAAAAAGCAAAGGACAAGTTCAAAAGACGTCTTCTGGGCGATATGACCTCACGTCAAAATCAGGAACCTTTTACCTCAGAATCATCAGAATAACCATCATGGGCAAGATTACATCGAGAAGAGGTTATATAATTAATTGCCCGCCACTAATATCTACGTTCATGTGGGGTCTTAGTCAGACGTCCAGAAACTGAACCTGAACTGACCGAACCCTGCATATCTGTCTCAGATCTCCTGTTTATTGAGCTTGTGACTCGTGCTTTCAGAGCAGTTCTCAAGCGATGTTCGTCGGTGTCGGATAATTCAGGAGGAAATCTGCTCGTAACCCTGAGATGAGGAGAGTTTAATGCATGCCAGGCTCACGTTGGCAAGATAAAAGTGCTTGCTCATGGAATTAGCGTTACGCTGCTGATCTATCAATGACTAGTGACTGCCTTTTAAACTTCACTTTCTCTCTCATTTCCTCTTCCCTCCTGGGCACCAGCGGCTCAGCGGCTCAGCGGCTCGGATGGGGGGTAGGGTGGGGGAGGAGATGACGGACGCCCGCTGTTCCGCTGTCTGAAGTTAAAAGCTCATTTGACCTCAGACAGACCAGACGAGATGCTTTACATAATAATAATACATCCCTCCTGCCTCCCACACCGCTTCCTGCTAACTCAGTTTGGGACGGGACACAACAGCTACACTTACAGTATATACTGTATACGGCAACATTTACAAGGTGATGCCTATAATTAGCCACATGTAGTCAATTAACTGTAACCGGTAACCGGTAGAGTAAAGGATAGGGAGTTCACCGCGTGACTGGAAGGTCGCCGGTTCGAATCCTGGAGCGGTAAACGTACCACTGAGCTACTCATGAGCAAGGTAGCCAGAGCCAGGGCGAGCGTGTTTACATCATGAAAAATATCATTTAAAATAAATGCTATTTATCGTGAAAATGAAAGAATTAAATTAAAGAAATTAAAGAATTGTTAATAAGAATTGATGGAGGTATACAATTCTGACGGAATCAATCAATTGTAACCGCTTGTAAGTCGGAACCGGTTTCCGATTCCCACCCCTAGTCACAGTCGAGGTTAATTTAACCGTGATATTGATCTGAGGTCATATCGCCCTGGCCCACCATAATCATTAGGTGAGACGCCTCTATGCAGTTACAAAGACACAGAATATGCTCTGAATCCACACGAATGATTAAACCACCAAAGACATCAGCTGCTAAAGTAGTTCAGGTGATGACGTCTTTTCTATTAATATTCATAACCTCGCTTGTTAATATGTCAAACACATCTGTTTAACATGACTAAACCTCTTTGGTCACTGGTACACACTGTTTAATGGATGGATCGTGACACGAAAGGGAGTCAAAATGGAGCTGAGGTGAAGTGTTCGCAGTAGTGTTGAAGACAAAGCCAGCCTCCCCTCCCCTCCGCTTAATTTCCCCTTATTTTCCTCTCCAGCTCTTAAGGGCCCATTGACCCAATTACAGCTTGAACAAGGCTTCCAAAATACTCCATTATTTTAATGCAGAGAGACAACAGCTAGTGCACGGGACGGGACATTAGCCCGGGTAATGGCATGCTGCTCTTGCCTCACTGCAGTCTAATTAGGATAAAGGTAGCTTTTCCACCTGCTTTCACACTTGTTTTGGCAGTTAGGCACATTTTTGCGTTGTCTGTATTCTAGGTATTCTTCTTTGAGTCACCCACGTTGAAATTCTGGACTTTTCCCTATTTCAAAGTCACCACTGAAAGACTGGAACAAACACAGCCTGAGATTAGACAACTGCAATCGTACCACATTGAGCTCAGACTAGGAACTAAACTGGGGCAGCTGGTATTATAACGGTTAGGGAATTGGCTCCATGAGGATCGCCGGAGGGTCGTCGGTTCAGGTACCGGACCAGTAAAGGTGCCACTGAGGAACTCATGAGCACTGCTCCCTGGGTGCTGCATCCTTGAGATGGGCAGCTTTTGAAAGGTGATGGCTCTGCTAAAATGATGTCACCATGTCTCTTTAATAGAATATCCTACCATTCGATTCAGATTTTTGGGCTCACGATTCGATTCAAAATTGATTCACGATTCATAAACAATTCAATTTGATTCCAGATTGCTGTTTTGAGTTGCTTTTTTCATTTGACTGTGGCAGATCAACAAAAGAAAATCACACTGAATCAAATGTAGTTTACTAAATTTAATGCGTATGTACGCATACTGACTGCATTTCCTTTATGCTCACGCAAAAGAGGTCTATCTGGGCAGATTTCCACATTGTGCCATCTATAGGATTGGTGAGTTGGACTTGTGTTGGAGAAAAAGAAAACTAGTGCCATCGATTTTTTGCAATGCATGAATCGATTTTTAAACGACACAGAAAGAATCGCAATTTGATTTGACTCTTTAATATCTGGCCTCCTAATCAGCCTCCTAATCTATAATTGGTGAATTCTCTAATGCCCATTTGCCACGTTTGTCTAATGTGAGGAGAGTGCAGAACGACTGCTGACTGCTGTGGTGTCATTTCAACCAGCACCAATTTGCAGCTCCAGGTGGAGTAGCACATTGGTGCTGGTTGAAATGGCACCACATCAAATCTGGGTGTCTTAAAAAAAAAAAAGTTACGTAATGTGTGTTAGGAGATGAAAATATCATTCATTCATGCATTCATTCACTGATTTCTTTCTTTCAAAAAAAACACAAACCAGGCCACAAAAAGGCAAATAAAACAGAAA